>JAQHUG010000184.1:2054433-2114755 GCA_028555095.1 Dicrostonyx torquatus
AAAATAAAATAAAATAAAAATAAATCTATGCATTACTTTTTCCTTACATTAAATTAAAATCATGTATATAAGCAATTATTCCTAAATTCTCTGAACATCTGATAATAGTTACCCCGTGAACACTTTTATAGATTCAGTGACCAGACTCTGTTATTTTTAGGCTGTTTTCTTTCATTGTTCTATCCCTTTCATGGCTTTTGGCCTATTGTTTCTTAAAACACTCATTGGACAAAAGGAAAATGTCATTCGGAAAACACATGATCATTTAGTAATAAAAACTAAAGGACTTTACCGGGAAAATCAGACAGGAGACATCAGTTTAACAGCCTCCATTAAAGGCTGCTCTTTTCCCTAAAGGGTGTTCTGTATCTGACACATCTCCATCAGTCAGCCAGTAGGCAGTGATGACAAAGAAGTGAGTCTTCAATGTGTTTGAGTTCCTTTGGCTCAGCTAGCTGACCTGGAGATCACACAAGTCAACACTCTGCCTTCTAGGGCCCAAGAATGCACTTCAGATCACTTTTCCATTTACTGGCATCTTGTTGATCAGTTCGTGTGAAATAAAAATACATGCACAAATTGAAACCCAGATGTCCTTAGGGTGCTGTTTTTTTTTTTTTTAAATTCTTTTGGTTTCTTTTGGAGACCTGCTACCCAGCTCCTAAACTAATCACACATGTGAAGGTTTATTGTTACTTAAAAGTGCCAGGGCTTAGCTTGGTTTATTTCTAATCAATTTTCCTAGCTTTAAATTATCTTATCCACCTTTTGTCTCTAGGCATTTATCTTTCTCTATTTTTGTATACCGTTTTTTCTTCTTTCTCCTTGGCTCGTTGTGTAGCTGGGTGGCTAGACTCTGATGCCCTCCTCCATTTCTGTCTTGCTCCTTCTTCTCCTCCAAGATTTCTCCTTCTATTTATTCTCCCTGCCTACTAGTCCCACCTATCCTTTCTCTTGCTTTACTATTGATCATTCAGGTCTTTATTAGAACATCAGGTGTTTAAGACAGGCAAAGATTCACAGCTTCATAGAGTTAACAAAATGCAACACAAATGAATGTGAGACATATTTGCATAATTAAAACAAAATGCTATACAACAAAAAAGTCACACATCATAAAATAATATTCCACAACAGTATATACCAGAAATTCTATCATCTGCTGTCTGTCTATCTATCTATCTATCTATCTATCTATCTATCTATCTATCTATCTATCTATCTATCTTTTATCTCCCTACAGGGTGCTCAGAGGGCTAATGTTTAAATAACCTCTAATTCTATCTTGGACATAGTCCCAGGAAGCATGTTTAAGCTAACACTGCACAAATCTGCAGTTCTAACTCATGCATCCCCATGCTTGATTACTTTGGACTCCTGCTTTCTGTCTCTGTCTGAAACTTTTTGAGAGTTAAATCTGTATGAGTGGAATATCTTTGGCTTCCAAATACTAACTGGAAAATGATCCGTATTTCACGGCTCCTTTTCCTGTGATGATACAGTCTCCTGCTCAGGTTCACAACCTTGGAGGTCATCTTTCATCCTGAACACCCTTTGATTATAAATTTACATCACACAAATCTCCTTCTATCATCTCCGGAACATAGCAAGGCTGTGACCAAAGCTGTCTCCAGAAGATGCCAATTCAATAATTCATGCTGTTATTATATCTCTGCTGGTCATAGTAGTAACTCATCCTGGTGTACACTATCATTGCTCAGCCCTATATTTCAGTAGTGCCAGAGAAGTCACACATTTATTCCCTGTACAGTGGCTCAACACATCTGATCTATTTGTCTAATACAATTGAATTATACATCTAAGTGTCTCCCTCCTATTAATTATTCATATAGCATTTAACATTGTAACACCTAAATTTTTCTGCATGAGAAAGTATAGTCAGTGTTTATAAGTTATATCTGGGTTTTAACCAAAGAAGAGTTCCATAATCCTGAATGTTGACATGACAACTGTGAAAAATTCACCTTGACAATTATACAAAAACCAGAAATAGATAGGGAAATAAATGTCCAATGTGGACTGGTAAGAGAATGTGGTAAGAGGTAAAACTGACCCTTAAAATTTTGAATTCTTTACTTTAACGTGAGATTATAAGAAAGCCTTAGAAAAATGGGTTGATTTTTATATTTCTGTATTCAAAGGCTGTTAATTAAGTACCCAGTAGTCTCCAAACACCTCTAGTACATGAAGGCCTCTCTGTTCCCAAGATAGACAATAGAACATGGATGGCAAGAGTGAGTGAAACTACAATCACAATGAACCTGGCTCTACCTCATGAGGAAGGTGAGGATTTAACCTTACTTGGGAACCTCGCTTTTACTCCATAATTCCCATAACACGATATGCTATTTGTCCTAGTGTGAGATTGCTACTCAGTTAGATTAAGGTTGGATTCCGCAAGCAGTACTCTAGCTATATAACCTAAATGCAAAGTTTCGGTGACACATTTAAGTCTGTCATATTTTTAAAAGGGTCAACAGAATAGAAAGTAAAGTTAGGAAAGTGTAAAAATTTAATTTTATTCAAAGCTAAATTTAAAATGCTACAGAGCATTGAGAAAAAAATAACCCATAGGAGGAAGATGAGTCATTACACATTTTTCTTTGACTGAAATTTTGTGTGGAACCTACCAGAAAACTTAGAATTTTCCATTATAGCATTTCCAAAAATTTCAACAAATGTAACAAGTATAAATGAAAAATGAAGTACTTTATTTCATCAGAAAGCATAGGGAGTGCTTTCAAAAATATGGCTAAATATTAAAATAGGTAAAATAGATTCAAAAGAAATAATATCATTGATGATGAAATTTTATTGAATATGAAAGAACTGAGCTTGTGTTTAGTTTGACAAGGAAAAGTCAAAATGAAAGAAAAATGATGAAAGTAGTAGCGAAATACAAAGAAGCCAGCCCTACAAGAGCTTCAGTGCCATCAATTGAAGTCACAGTTCCATGATATTTTTTGATGAGAATACAAAAAGAGAGAGTTGTGACTGAGATACAATTAAGAGGCAACAGAAGAATTTAAAAAATAAAAGACTCATATGAGTTGCCTCTGGTGGACAAACACTGAGGTGTTTATAAATGAACTACACATTATATTATCTTTCTACTCTTTCAATTGTTTCATTTTATCTTAGGCTAGTCACAAACTCTTTAAGTAGTGAGAGTGGTATTGAAGTCCTGATCTGTCCACTTTCTGCTAGTTCCTGGGATTGCAGACTTCTTAAACACCCAGGCTTCCAATCTCTCTTTCTAAGTGCAGGAGGAGCTTCTGAGTTTCCTGCACTGCTCAACAGCCTGTGACTCACATGCAGAGATGACTCTTCATTCATTAATTTATTTCACAGGGTGAAACAACAACATGTTCTCCTTTTGTTACTCTTTGCTTCTTAAGATTTTGTCTAAGATTTCTGGCTATGCAGATTCTTTGTCCTTGAACACTCAAAGACTGTTGTTTCACAAATAGAAAGCTATCTGTGATACATGTGATAGGAAACTCTGAGCAATGTCTATGATCTGAAAGTGGCCTCTTTTGGACAGGAGTGAAAGTCTGAAGGAAATGATAACTGTCAACAATATAGGGGAGATTATGGAGATTCCTCCTGTGATGAGCTTCAAATGAAAGTGAAGAGCACAACACGTTGTCAGGGTTTTCAAAAACTCTAAGTACAGAATCACCTTTATACATCAATAGAGAACTGATGCCATTTCTGGGAAAAGCATTTTGGTCAGTTTATTAGTCACAAATAGGAGATGCTAATGCTTTAGGAAAGAGTCAAAGTGAGGTATCTCCTGTTTGTATTGATATAAATATGAAAGATAAGAAAGTGTTGCTTCATTTTAAAGATGTAAATATCATCTGTGATGTATTTGGGAACCAGCATTCATATAAAAATAATGGTCATCATAATAAGAATAAGTGAGGAAGTATGTTTGTCTTAACGTAGTATAATGAATTTATATCCTTAAAAAGAGAATCAATCTATAGCTAAACTCTGCTACCTAAGAAACCATCCACAAATATCACTTCTAGTTAAGAGGTCACCTAAAGTTGGAAAGAATCTTCTGGAGAGACTGATGGTGAAAGTTCACTCTAAATGTCACCTTCACTCTATAGGTGTCCAGGTAGAAAAGGAACACACTCTGGTGGAGATGGCTGGAGGAAACGGTCCAGAACAGCAGCTCAGGAAGGAGGTCTGAGACAGTGTCACTGCTCTGATGGTGAAGGACAGTGCAAGAACACAGCACACCATGACCAAGTGCAGTGAAAGGAGAGATTTAAGTCTTTAAACAGACCTCAACAAAAAATCACCAAACAAATGTAAATACTTTTATTTGGACATAGTTACTTATTTGTTTAGGCTATAGGTACTTTCATTTCAAGAAATAGATTATAAAACATCTGGTCTGACTGTTGTGGGGCAGAACAATTTAGAGGATTAGCCATTAATTTAAATGAAATACAATTCAATTTCAAAAAAGGGTTAAATTCAAAACGACATCATTGAAACTTGAGGAAGGAAATAATAAATTTCCAACTGGAAAAAAAGTCAGAGAAAGGTTGATAATGCATAATCATATCCTGTTTCTGACAGCTAAAGAAAGCTCGGATAACCAAGAGGTCCATTACAAAGTATGATATGTAGCTTTTTGTTATTTGAATTTGTATCACTGCTATATTATCCTTTCACTGAATGCCCATTTCCTCAGCTACTGTTTCTCATATATTTTGGTAGATGCTTTATCATGTTCCATTTATATTACTTAAGCTGGCCATGATGATATATTACAGTCAGCTAAAGTGTAGAACATTCTTAGATTTATTTTGACACCTAAAGCAACTTTTCATTAGGCTGGTAACAAGCCATTTAGATGGCAGGGTCTTCAAAAAGACATCATTAGGATGTCGAAAAAGGGCTGACATAAATGTGGATATTTTCAACATTGTGTTTAAGAAGCCCTAGGTTGGAAGCTCTTAATTTTCCCAGGTAACAGGAAGAGCGACATCTATATGCAAATGGCAGAACAATAGCGCCCATTTTTTCTTACTGGAAAACGTTTCCTTATACATGACCAAGAGCTCCTCCCTTTCTGACTGTTTATGAAATTACAGAAGACACTAAGGCGTTGTTTGAGCAATATCACATACCTCCAACAGCTGCTGTTCTGGGCTCCGACTAGTGAGAAAATTTCACAGGACACATAAAAGTCCAAAGATGAGACAAAGGAATTCACTGAAATGCATTTTTAAAGTAATGAAACATAGAAACAAAACAAAGCAATACAATATATTGCAAACTCATGTGTGCTTTTTTTCATAATTTGGGGAAAAAGAAAAAAAAAATGTAGGTATAATCCTCTGTGGAACACAACTCTCTGTCACTTGTGTAGCAGCTGACTACAAATCTACCATTTCTAGTAGGATTTTCAGAGATTTGAACCAGAAAGGACTTCTAATCTACCAAAAATATTTCTTTAACAAAATGTGGTTCCATGTAAATCAAGTTTCATTAGTACAGATACATAAATAAAAATCTACCAAAGTGATAAGGTAAATGAACGTAAGACACATCATATCCGTCATATCTGTTTATTTTTCTATGCCAATATTGCATGTGTGGATAGTATCCTACACTGAAACAGCACATCTTCATTCAACTAGCAACAGATATCAATTCTCCTTATTCTCACAGAATGTGGTCCTTCTTGCCGGGCGGTGGTAGCGCACGCCTTTAATCCCAGCACTCGGGAGGCAGAGGCAGGCGGATCTTTGTGAGTTTGAGACCAGCCTGGTCTACAAGAGCTAGTTGCAGCGTAGGCTCCAAAGCCACAGAGAAACCCTGTCTCAGATAAAAAAAAAAAAAAGAATTTGGTACTTCTTCAACATTATTATTTTTCATATTTTGACAATTTTAGATCACTTCCGTTTTCATACTTTCTGAGATTTTTATAAAAGATAGACTTAAGAGTTTGATAAACAGATATATCTTTTCAAAAAGTTAAATATATTTTGTGTTGAAATCACCATTTTACTATACGTATTCTTCAAATTTCTGTTCATTTGTGTACTAAATGTTGTACAGACTATTTAATGGAAAGAGCTAAACTCTTTCGCTGGCTGACATTTGAAAAATGCTGACTTACAACTGTCGTGAATGTCAGTCATGACAGTCAGCTTGCAATGTTAGTGCTTGTGAAACACTCTGAGTCTTGCTAAAAGTAGTATTGATAAGTGTGTAAAGCAGAGTGCTGTCTGCCAACCACGGACGTTCAGCATTTAAACACCGAGATTTCTGCTGTCAGGATGACAGGCCTGATTAATTATGTTATCTTTGAAACTATATCATAACTGGATAACTTGATACAATTGACTCCAATAACTTTAAACTCCTTGTGAAATTGCATTTGTGAAGTTGATTTAATGTACTGTATGAAGATTCATTCATTCATCCCATTCTTCTTTCATTCCAGGTAATTTATCAGAGAATTAAGAGAAGTACTTAGCGCCACAGACCAAGATAAGCAGGAGTAAGATCTGAGGAGCCTTACTCACGAGTAATAAGAAAGATGGGAACGACATTGGAAAGACCTGCTTTATGCAGTTTTCTTTCCAACATCTGGAATATATCTCTGTATTTAATATCATGTGAGTGTCCTTCCTTCTGTTCACATCTGGATTTTATTGTGAATATTTTCTCTACTTGAAATTACAATCATCTCTGTGTATATTTTACTCCATTATAAATTCCAAAAATAACAGAAGACTCATACAGAGTTTTGAAAAGTTTATCAAATGTTAAAAATTCATTTCACAATTTAACAAACCTCCTGTATCTCTAATATATAGATTTGATGTAGCTGATTTGATAAGGAATTGGTGTTTCAAAAAAGTAGCAGCAATGGTGGGTTTTCTCTGTTCTACACAAATATTCTACTTAAAGAAGATACTGACTGTAGACCAAATGACTCTCTTGGATATTGTAGGTCACTATCACAACTCCATCTTCAATTCATCATTTAAAGGACTTGAGAGGTCAAGTTTAATGCCCCAGAATTCCAGCACAGTGAATAAAACTCTGTAATACGGAAAACATAACTCTCTTCTTTTAAAAAATGTGCTCATTTATAGCTTTATATACATTTATCACATCTCTTTCATCCTCTCTTCTCCTTCTCATACCATCACAGCCACTTCTTCTCAACTGTGCTCTTCCTTCCCTCCCATGTATTAACTTTAGTTTCTAAGCAGTTTGTATCAAAGTATTATAAGAAGTTGGAATCTGTTTCTGACTGATTCTTTTCTTAACTTGTTTCTTCAAAACTAGATTATTTTCAGAGGACTGGTTTACTTATTCATATGCCTTCTTTTTGCAAAATGACAAACTTATATTAACAATAATTTCAATAAAAAAATCAGTGTTACCAAATGGACATATGTCTCTTATGATTTTTTAAAAAAAATGTATCATCTCTTAATACTTTTAAATTTGTAATCATGTTTATTTTCTTTTCCCAAATTTAAATGATTTTTTAAAAACCTTATTTTTATAAAGGCCAGTTTAGAAAGTGGTATAATGTTGGATAACAAAAACTAAGAACCATTTGAAAACAGACAAAAATAAACTCTACAAATATAAATATAAATATCATGTTCAGGTATTATGAAGCTAAAACCTCAGTGGATAAATGTGAACCTGTCTATTAGAAAAGAGGCCTCTAATGCTTATATTCTGTTAATCATAATTATTTTCACCAAAGTTATTTTATAACTCCTGGGCCAACCCTATCTCAAGTCTTTCAAGATTCTCTCTGTCTTACTTAATATGCATGTATAACTGTAAACATCTGTTAATTTCTCCTTTCTGGAAATGTCTGAGTTTCTTGAATGTATATGTAAATATTTTCTGAAAATAATTAATTTAACATTTGTCTGTCTAGAGTCTCCTTTCTCCTTCTGTCTCATTCTAGGATTCATGTAATAAATTATGCTGATATATTTCATGATTTCTCAGGAATCATAAACTCAGAAATCTTATTAATTATTCTTTTCTCTCTTTGTATTTCTCATGCTGAGTCATTTCAATTGATTCTCTTCATGCTCATAGATTCTTATGCCATATAAAATCTGCTAGTCAATCTTCCTCTGAGACATTTATTTCAGTTATTCTAATATTCACCATAAGAATTTCTATTTAGTTTTATTTGATAGTTTCTAAAACTCAATGTTCTCTGTCAATTTTGTTGTATGCTTCTCTTACTCTTTATTACTTTTTTTTATTTTAAAAATGTTTTCCTTAATTCTTAACACATAGTTTTTAATAAATTCTGAGCAATGTTTACAATAAAGAATTTAAAATGTATACTGACGAAGTCCAACATCTAGACACCCTTAGGGGTAGTATTTTTTTTAACCTGTACTTATTTTTCTACATACAGCCTATATTTTCTTGTTTCTTTGTATGTTTCAAAAATTTCTGTTGAGGGGCTGGAGAGATGGCTCAGAGGTTAAGAGCACTGACTGCTCTTCCAGAGGTCCTGAGTTCAATTCCCAGCAACCACATGGTGGCTCATAGCCATCTATAATGAGATCTGGTGCCCTCTTCCAGCATGCAAGCATACATGGAAGGAATATTGTATACATAATAAATAAATAAATATTTTTAAAAATTTCTGTTGAAAATCATGTGTGTAATAACAATGTAACAAAGCAATACAATAAAATAAGGCCTCTCTAGAAGCATTCTCCTCTGATTTCAGGTCTGATGATGTTCCTTATGAAGACAAAGAACCTTATTACTGATTTAACCTCTGGGACCTTTGTGATGAACTCTGAAAAGCACACACTATTTCCCAGGAAGCACCAATGATGTCAATCAGTTTATCTAGATATCATCGACTTTTTGACCATATATTGGTACATCCAGTAATTTTCTCAGTCTTTGCTGAGGGTTTTGTTCACAGTTTAAAACTAGCTTAATTCCTCCTTGAGTACAGACTTGGGATCCCTGAGAGGTGAAAACACGGAGTTTGATAAGGTTCCTGAGCTCATGCCTGTGCACAGGTAATACTATAGAGCTGTGCACATGTTGGTTGTCTAAAATCCTAGTGATAGCTTGGCTCTTTAGAAGACCTCTCTGTACTTTTTGTATTTCAGGTTTCTCAGTGAACGCTTGTGTTTTCTAAGGCTAATCTACCCCTCAGATAACTGTGTTGTCCAATTTTTTTCTTCTAATTAGTTTTGTTTACATTCTTTGGGAAAGTCATTTCAACTAGCTTCAGCCAGTCTTGAAGGAGGGACACACATAATGAGTGAATTTTCTCATAAAAGCACTATGGAACATATAAAATTAACATTTGAGGATTGGGCTTTCGTGGGTTTCCAAGTCCTATTAAGTGCCTGCTTAAGCTTAAAATGCTTTTTTGCCTTGGGATTTTAGGGACTTTGTATTTCAAAAGCACCAAATAGTTCTATGAATAGACAAGAGATGTAAATGAAGCAAATTTAGATAGAACAGAGTGAACTTATTACCAGGAACCACAGTTCACATAATAAGATATATGAGGCCTTTGCAGTGCCTCAACTAATTTCTAGAACTCTGAGTTCATTTGTTTGAAGGTGCTTTTCCAGGGTTCCTTTTATTTCATTAGCTTATTTTGAGGAACAGCTATTCTGAACTTGGTAGTCATAAAGGGTTGTCCTTGTCCAAAGTAGTTATTCCTACTGATGAAATATTAGGTTTTCTTTTCATCAGTAAGCAATTCAAGGCTCAGTATCGCTGCAAATATTTGACATTAATATTGGAAGTTGTATTTTATTCATAACATAAAATTATAGCAGTATAGGTGGATATATGTGATGATAGAAAGGGGCTGGGGAGTGGGAGTAGAAGAGGGAGGGAGGAGGAAAAGAGAGAATAAGTGAAAGAGAAAGAGAAGTGCTGCAGGAGCTCCTTCTGCTCCTTCAGCCAATAGCCTTTAAGATACCAGCCCATTGGGGCGTGGTTTCATTCATTTTAAAAAGCTGCAGCAGCCCTCTGCTCACCTTCTCTTGCTTCCAGCTGCTCCCATTCTGAAGGCTAGACTCTCTGTTTCCTGTTTGCCACAAGAGGATTGTGGTGTAGGGCGGTGTTCTGTAAGTTTTCTCCCCTCCGATAAATAACCCCTTTTTAAATCAAACTGGTGTAGGATTGTTTTGCGTCTTTAGAGAAGAGGATAGGATCCTCATCAAAGTCACCATGAATACTAAGTTAGAAAATTCTGTCATTGCTGTCTGCATGCAATGGCACAGCAAGTGTGGATGACTTTGGAATGCGGTACACACTTGACTTCTACAGAACAGTAGTTATTCCTCCTCCTCCCCATCGCACAAGCTATTCAGTTTTGATGTCCTGGAGACTTTGGAAAGGCATGTCATGCTTTAGCTTATTTTTTCTTTTACTTTAAACTATAGTGAAAACATTCCACAAAATATTTATCGGCCCCCCAGGAGTTACTCTTTCTTCAGTAGTTTTGTAATCTCATTTACTCATGTTTTCAGTGAGTTAAACACTTTTCCATTCGCAAAAGGAGAATTTATTTACATCTATTAAATTTACATATAAATAATTCCATGTAAATAATTCACATTTTAGATACAAACACTTTCTTGAAAATATATGTGGTAGGTAAATGTTTGCCCAAGGGCAGCTTGTATTTTCACTTTATTGAAGCTGTCACTTATTAAAGAGAAGTTCCAAACTTTAATATACTCCATTAATCATTTGTCCACATATTAAAAAGTATGTCTGTTACTTCATGTCCTATGGTATCACCTCTTCATAAATCAAGTGTGAATATAAACCTGAACTCTATCCTGATCAATCGACTTAATCTCTGACTCTAAACTCATATTAGGCCATCTTCAGTAATTACAGCAGTCTTTTTAACAAGCCTAGATATGTTGTAGTTATAATCACTTCGCTTCAGAAGCCATTTTACTAAATCTTGATTCCTTAAAAACAATCTTTTACCACACAATTCTAAAAGTTTGTACTGTGGTTGCTCATTACATTGAATTTATATATTAATTACAGAGAAACAACTTTCTGAAACCATGGACTAATTTAGCTCACTTGTATACTATTTATATTTTCAAAGTTGTTTATGAAACTCATTGGATTTCATTATTGGTGTTGTATATGTGTTCTTAAGATATCTGACTCTTTTCTGATAGTGTCATTTGGAGAAAGAACTCTCCAGATCATTGGGCTAGACATCATTTTCCCTTTGCTGGAAAATGAAATATTTTTACTGAGATAGTTCAGCAGATAAAAGAACATAACCTTCCCTGGCCCAGGCTTGAGCCAGAGAAGTCCAAGTGGTACCTGGAGGGTCAGGCTGGAACTGAGGAGGAATGTGAGCAGGGTTTTGTGGAATGCTGGAGTCTCTCAGCAACCAATGGAGCAACAAGTGGGTTCTGTTGGAGGCAGCTGCAGCTGCCTTTGGATCAGCCAGGCCCTCTAACCTCAGGCAGGACCCAGCAGGGCGTACCACAGACACAGGCTGTTTCAGTGTCTTCACCCAGCATGCTTCACCCACCTTGCATCGATGCCGCCAAGAACGCAAGCCCCAGCTAAACTTCTGTCCTTCAAGAAACTCAGAGAGAATGGCTGTGATACATCTGTTGGTAAATGTGCCCGTACCGCCGATACATCAGTAATCTCTGCTATCAGAATCTTTCCAAAAAATCTTTGAGGAGCAGTTCAGTGTGGTGGTGGCTGCACTGGCAGAACCATAGATTGGCTGAAGAGTGGGTCCTTGGTCCCCTCTACTTGGGCCAAAGGACCCAGTCCGCAGCATGGAGCCTTTACTGCCCCAGAACTGCCCACAGGCCACAGGCGTGAATATCATCCTGAGTGAGCCAGCAGGACCACTTTCTCTAAGGGCAGAGATAAGCGCAGTCATCTAGAACTGTAGTGCTTCCTGCCCCTAGATTCCATGAACAACTGAAAGGTCACCCAGACTCTGGACAACAACAGGATATGGGGAAAAAGTCTCAGCAATAATCCATTTTTTCTGGTGCTTCGGGAACCCGAGACCTTGAACCAGACCACTGACTAATTCCGTTGCAATAGGTGTTAGTATTCGCATATAAAGCTAAGACAAAAAATATATACTATGTGCACACTGCAGTTGCAATGCCACTTAGGTGAATAAAGGTGCGATGAAGAGGTGGGGACGATGGTGGAACTGAGCTGCAGAGAGAGACCAAACCAGAGACACATCAGCAGTGACAGGTGAAGGAGGGCAGCTGGGATGGGCAGGGGAGCATGTCATTGACAAATATGGGCAGAGGGTGGAGAGCAGAAGCCTGGAGCTTGCATAGGCTCTGCCCCCATTGGGGCAGCCCCATGATCGCCAACCTAAACATAAAAGCTCAAGAAACATATTCAGTTCAAAGAACTCTCAGCAGCAAAGTCCATACCGTTTCTTATACTTACATGGGTAAGAAACCTGACAGTATATAATGTGTTCAGTTGCTGTGCTAAGTTTGTAATTATAGGAGACAAATTCTTCCAGTTCATTGTAGGCTGAACTGAAGGAGGGGAAAGAGTGTTTCCAGGTAAGCAGATATGCCCACTCTTCTATCCCCACTATAAAACCAATCATGAAACACCACGTCTTAGACTCACTACTAGGAAATAATGAAAAGGGTGCCTTGCGTGCTAGTTTGAACAGGTATACCCTCCACCATAGACTCATATATTTGGATGCTTGGCTCATAAAGAATGGCACTATTAGTAGGTATGGCCTTGTTGGTGTGGGTGTTGTCTTGTTGGAAGAAGGGTTTCACTGTGGAAGTGGGCTTTGACCTATCACACAGGCTCAGGCCATATCCAGTGTGTCAGTTCATTTCTTGCTGCCTGCAGATCAAGATGTAGAACTCTGACACCGTTACCATGCCTGCCTACATGCTGCCTTGCTTCCCACCGTGCCGATAATGGACTAAACCTCTGAAACTGTAAGCCAGTTCCAATTGCGTGTTTTCCTTTATAAGAATTGCCCCAATCATGATTTCTCTTCACAGCAACAGAAACACAAACTAAGACACCTGGCCTTGTTAGTAATCCCTACTGCACTCAAAAACATTACCAAAAAAAAAATGATACCTGAAGAGGGGTGAGTATTAATAGTTTAATAGTTACTTTTACACCAGATTATTGAATAAATGAATTTGTCAATGTTAATACCAAATGAAAAATTAAAAGAAGCTCATATTTTCATAATTAGTATCTTTTTAAAAATATCCGTTTTTAATTGATAAAAATCTATCATACAAAAATAGCAACTATCATACATATCTAGGGTTATGAATTAATCTCACAAATGAAACAAGAAATGTGAAGATAGCTCTCAACTTCATGGCAAAACAGTTTTACAATAAGAGTGTTTCAGTCTCATAGTGTAAATGGAGAAAAAAAACAGATTTTTATATATAAATCAATATGGTCCTCTAATGGAAGATAGTTAACTCAATGGAAAACTAATGCCAGCTCCATTTGCTTTCTTCATAACAGATTTAATGTTATGAATTATAATATATAAATGTATTCATTTCTCTCTCTTGTCTCTTTCTCTTCCTCCCTTTCTTTCTTTCTTTCTTTGTCTCTTTCTCTTCCTCCCTCTTTCTCTTTCTCTCTCTGTCTCTCTGTATATATGTGAACAAAAAAGACACAGAGATCAAGAAGAATGGAGAGAAAGGCAGTGAGAGAGGAGAGGAAGAGACATGACAAAATGTATAAAAAGAGACAGAGACAAAGCAAGACAGAGAAAGAGAGAAGAGCTAAAAAACATCAAGAGAAAAAGAACAGGATGGGAAGGGGAGACAGAAAAAAAGAGAGGCAGAGAGATAAACAGACTGTATGTGTGGGACTCTTAGAGATCTTTTCCCAAAAAGTACATTATGCCAAAGAAATTCCACAAGGCAGATTCAACAAATCACTTTTAGAAGTTTGGCCAGTAAAATATTGTTGTGGTTTTTAAACCTAACAATATTGTGGAATTTGAAGTCTGATAATATGAATTGCATATTCAGAGTTAGAGGTCATATTGTCTACTGTGTTTTCCATTGGCATATGAAAAAATGATAAAATTAAGAATTTAGAAACATTAAGCTATGACTATTACCCTCTGCATACATATTGATAAGCACATAAATGTTGATTCGTACAACATATAAACATGGTTGTTGCATTTCCTCTTTCTCTAGCCCCATGTTGGACATCAAATATATACAAAGGTTTTTCTGTCCCACATGACCTTGCAGTTGCTCTTAAATTAATCACTCAGAGGCTTAATATTAATTCCAAACTCTTAGGCCTATTGCTTAGTCTTATTACTAACTATCTCTTACAAATTAAATTAACCCATTTCTGTCAACCTATATTTTGCCCTGTGGCTTTGTGGCATTACCTGTTCACTAGTATGTCCTGCTCATCCAGTGACTGGCAGGTGTGTTCTGACTATGTCCTTCTTTCTCTCTGTATTCATTTTGGCTTTCCTATGTAGCCATAGTCCCCCTCTCTAAAGATCAAAGCAGCTTTTATTATAGAGCAATGAGAACAATATATATTCACGGTGCTCAGAAGGGTTATCCCACAGCACACAGTACACATTTTTATATGTTAATAAAATTCTATCTTTGATAAATTGTCTTGTTTACTATTTCTTTTATTTTTGAGATTATAACTATATCATTTATATCTTCTACTTCCTCCCTCCAAACCTTTTCATATTCTTCTCCTTGACCTCTTTCAAATTCATGGTCTCTTTTTTCTTTAATTGTTGTTTTATATATATACTTACATATGAGTATGCAGACCTAGTCAGTCTGTATGTTACTTACTTATATATATGTTTTCAGGACTAACCATTTGGTAGTAATTTGGTAACCAATTAATGTGTTCCTATTTGGAGAGGACAATTCTCCTAGTCTCAGCATTTCCTAGTTGACTGTAGTTTCTCTTGTTGGATTGAGGCCTCCTCCACTTTAAAGTATCCATTTTTATCCTTATTCAACTCATATTTAGGCAGTGGTATTAATGACACTACGAAATTTTCTTTATTTGGACCACATTCAACTGTGAAAATATTAAGTGAAAGTTTTCAGGGTGCATTAAGCTTATAATCGTCTACTAGCATTTGTAGAATAGAACATTTTCCTTTAATTTCAAGGAAGGAGCTTGATTAAGTAACCTTGTAGACATCATGTCAAAGTTTAAAATACCCCAGAGGCAGTTGGGGACACTCCTGAGATGATGAAGACAGGGCATGTTTTCAGAGTTTCAAGGCTGAGCAGCCACTGGATCTTTCCATGTGCAGAACTAGTAACTAAGCTCTGAGCTGTGTAAGCTAGCCAGTGGCAGGGAGCTGTGTTCTTAGAGTCCTGTTCTTGTTCCCTATCTCCTTCTTTATTGAATATGTTCTTTCCACCAAATTACACTCATTCTGTTACCCATTATTTTTTCCCTATGTTTAAAATGTGTTAGACTCATCTTTCACCATGTAATTGACTCCTAAAGGTGACGTCAAAGCTGCTGCATTCCCAAAGAAATCCCTTTCTGGCTGCACATATAGGTTTGTTTTTTTCAAGATACTGTCAAGAGTTTTAAGCATGTACTAAAATATCAGCATACAATATTCTAGATAGATATCTGTCTATAATCTATCTATCTATATGTCTTTTCGTCTGTCTATCTACTAACATCTATCTATCATCTATATAATTTTAATGTATACAAATTATATTAGTGTGTGCCACATTTATAAGTTGTGTGCTCATGAATGTGTATGTAGCTGCCAATGGTCATTGTTTTGTTTCTCCCTAAATTCTCAATTTCATCCTTCTTATATTTTGAGACAGTCTCTCACTAATGACACCTCTTCGCTGATAAGCTACACTTTCTGGTATAAGCCAAGGACCTCTGCCTGTCTTCAGTCTCCCAACAACACTGAGGTTACAAATAAATGTTACCACCTCTGCCTTTTTGACTTTGGTACTGGGGATCAGAAATCAGGCCCTCAATGTGTTACACCAGAAACTTTCTTCACTGGTCCATTTCCATGCCTTGCCTCCAATTTTAACTAACTTTTTAAAATTGATTTTTATTGAGCTCTACATTTTTCTCTGCTTCCCTTCCTGCCTCTCTCCTTCCCGTCAACCCTTTCCCAAGGTCTCAATTTACTCAGGAGATCTTGTCCTTTTTTTTCTTTATTACCCATGTAGATAAGATATATGTATGTCTCTCTTAGGGTCTTCATTGTTGTCTAGGTTCCCTGGAATTGTGATTTGTGGGCTAGTTTGCTTTATGTTTAAAAACCACTTATGAGTGAGTTCATGTGATAATAGTCTTTCTGGGTCTGGGTTACTTCACTCAAATGATGTTTTCTAGGTCCATCCATTTGCCTGCAAAATTCAATATGTCATTATTTTTTTCTGCTGTTTAGTACTCCGTTGTGTAATTTTACCACATTTTCCTTAACCATTTTTTGGTCAAGGGGCATTTAGGCTGTTTTCTTAAATCGTATCTTAATAAATGTCTACAAACGCAAAAGGGTTTTTCCTCTGATGATCCCATAAAATAGGTTATTTAAATGCTGCTTATTGTTACTTTATTTTTTTATTTTGAATTATCCAGTATTACATATTTATTCATTTAGACAGACCTTCCTTTGCAGTTCTTTGTTTCTGAGATAGTCTTACTCTATAGACCTGCCTGGCCTGGAATGTGAAACACAGATCAGGCTAGAAGCTACTTATTTGCAATTCTTCTGCATCTCTCTCTTGACCGCTGGATTCTAGACAGATGCCACACACCTAGTTGAGCTTCAGCCTTTGTTTTGCTGTGTAAAACGATTAATATCTCCATGTGTCCCCCTCTCCACTGAGTTATAACAGACAGCTGATATCCAGTGGCCATGAAGTCCCTTTCGAGGAAGAAATCCTCGATTGCATCCTAGAATACATTGGCCCCTCTGTGAGGACTCTCAGACACTGAAATTCCTCACTGGCAAAAGCAATCTCATTCTTGCCACTGGATTCTTTTCCTCTTCCTGAACCAGACAGACTCAGGTTCGAAGAGATTTCAACTGTTGAGTGGAAGTGAAAATGATGGCTACTCTCTCACCACTATCAAAATTAATATCCTTTGCCACCGAAACATGTAGCTATTTTAGCTACACTTTGAAGGTAATTTCCAAGTTCAGGAGAGTCTGAGAAATTCAAGACTCAACTTATTTGGCATTTTGCCAATGCTTCAAAATCACTGCATTTGAATTAAACATCAACTTGCCTGGCTTAGGACTCTGGAGAAGCCTGCAAATTCCACAGAAGTTAAGTGTGTCATGTTGGAAGAAAGAATGAAAAATGACCACATTAATTTTACTATCCTAAATTACTTGAAGTAATACTATGCTTTTAGTCAACTGCATACTCCATGAGTCATTTTCTTACTATTGTCCTGCAGTTTTCTAGATCTTTGAAGCAGTTCTTGATTGTGTTCCTTTCTTGTTATTTTTGGTTTTTTGCTTGTTTGTTTGTTTACTTTTTCAAGACAGGGTTTCTCTGTAGCTTTGGAGCCTGTCCTGGAACTAGCTCTTGTAGACCAGGTTGGTCTCAAACTCATGGAGATCCACTTGCCTCTGCCTCCCAAGTGCTGGGATTAAAGGCATGTGCCACCACTGCATGGCTCTGTTTTTGGTTCTCACCTTTGGACCATGCCTTCCAGTGTTTGGAGATTCAATTTGCACACTTAATAATAATCTTTTCTTTTACACTTATCTTCAATGTTTACTAGACAAATATTTTAAATTTAGTATCTCCCATCTTTGAAAATCTCTGTTGATGAGATTTTCATACTAGTCCAATAAGTTAATAAAAAGTGATATTTTACAAATAATTTTGTGTAATGATATATTTTAAAGTAACAAAAAACATCTCCCCTGAATTATCATTACATCTACAGTTCTTGTTGGCCAAATGGCAAAAACATTACTGCATCTTATAAATGCAAAACTAATTTCTCAGTTGAATTAAAATTCTCTCACCTATGAACATTTCAGTTCACTTATCTAATTATCAGCATTGTTTCTACAACATGGCAGAAGTTCTCGGGATAAATGACCAACCTTATTTACATAAATGCATAAAAGGGAAGGAATAAACTTGTGCTATGTAAACAGCATTCAATTGAATTTATTTTAAATTCTAAATGAAGATGCAAGTGAGGAAGAAGAAACTCATAGTAATCAAACGTTGAAATGTAATTTCAAACATTTATACTTCAACAAATCCTTCTTCATTGGGACGGCTAATCTTGGTCAAGTTGATATGCCTGGGAAAAGAGTATCTCAACTGGGGATGCCTCTATCAGATTGGATTGTGGACATATCTGTGCAGATGTTCTTAATTGCTAAATGAGGAATGATAGCTAACCCACAGTGGGTGGTACCAGCCCTAGAGAGGTGTGTCTGGGTTGTATAAAAGAACTAGCTGAATGTGAGCCCAAGAAGAGCCACTAAGCAGCAGTTTTCCATGGTAATTTCTAAGCCAAATAAACCCTTTCCTTCCCAAGCTATTTTCATATTGTTTATCATAGAAGCAGAAAGCAAAATAGGAAATTTCATTTTGTTGAAAAAAAAAAAGAGTGGATGGCTGAGCTATGAAAGAGTTTCCAACTCAGAGCCAAGGGTCCATATGTAAAGCTTGCTAGGAAGAAGTGACGTGTCAAGAAGGAAGAGAGGGTGCATATGGGATCTGCAAATCCCACGATGGGTTTGCTGTGGGGTACATTGTTAAAAGCATGCAAAGTGGGAACTCACTAGAAAATGTTTTGGAAAACTAGGGAGAAATGTCTCAGTGGGTCAGACACTTGCCACATATGCTTAAGGATTTAGGTTCAAGTTCACAGCTTCTGTTTAAATGGCAAGTGGGTGTAATGGCCCACTTGTAATCCCATCATTTGTGAGACAGAGTCAGTATCCCCAGAACAAGCTGGCTACCCAGACTAACCAAATTTGTGAGCTCTGTGTCAAACTGGAGATCAATGGGAGCAGATACCTAACCTCATCCATAAGCCTCCACAGGCACATGGCTACGTGGATACATGCAGCTCCACACAAATGCGTTCACATACATCAAAACACATATAAACATATGTGTACCACACATACATGCACACCATTTTCCTCTTAGTGGAATAAAAAAAAAAGAGAGAAGAAAGAAATGTTAACACAAAAGTTCCAGGCAGCTTCATACGTGCGTGATCCTGCAAACCAGCTGCAGTAAAATGTATGCCTTTCCCAGCCTGAGATCATTCTTTTCAAGACAAGCCCATTCTCTCACAGTTCCCCAGCCGATCTCTTTGGCTGATAAAGTCCTGCTTGGCTTTCCATTGAAGGAGATTCAAGCAGAGGACCTTGTAAAATTAACGTTCCTCTGTTGCTCTGAAGATAAGTGCTTCGCTGACCCCAGAAGCGTTGCACCAACTGTAAAGTTCACCTTCTTTCCATATCCCAGTGTTGAAAAAGGCAGCGATAGTGAATAATTCATTCTGCGGAGATAAGGCTATGGCCTTCTTGCTAGGCTTTGTGCTGCTATCAGTATCTGTTATCTGCACAGGAGCACATCAAGGGGGTTCGCTCCCTGTCTTTTCCATTTAGGAAGTAAATAAAAACTAGCAGAGTTCAATGAAGGCGATCGATGGAGGTTGTTTTTAAATTTCTGATATTATTTCTCTTGTGCTATTGATTTTATAATGCTCCCTTTATGATTTGATTTTTCAAACAAGTCTATTTGTTCCTTTGCCTTGACTATTTTGTACACAATGTGCAGTATTATTTAGCCTTTCACTTAACAGCAATCCTTCTGTCTCAGCCTCCCTGGTGCTGGGATGATAAGCAAGAGGTACTATGTCCACTCATATTAAAGTGTTTTCATACAATGAAGAGGAGCACATTCTAGGAAACTGATAGATTGGATCATCTCCCCGGATGAATGAGGCAGATGTCTACAGGTGTAGTAATGAACACCGGCCCCTTATTCCATCCCATTCAGCTCCCTGCCACTGGCTAGTTTACACTCGAAATAATTACACGGAAATTGTGTCAATTGAAATTACTGCCTTTCACATCTTGATTTACCCATTTCTATTAATCTGTGTTCACCACAAAGATGTGGCTTACCGACATGAGTCTAACCAGCATCCATCTTGGGCAGGAGAAGCATGTCACAATTCCCTTCTTCCCAGAATTCTGTTCTGTCTACTATGCCCACCTAAGGGCTGCCCTATCAAAAGGCCAAGGCAGTCTCTTTATTAACCAATGAAAGCAACCCAAATACAGAAGGACCTCCAACACCATACAGGGACTACCTTTCTAAGAGTCACTGGTCCAGAGTAGGGCCAGTCATGGGAACAATCAGCAGAAAATAGTCTTAACCTCCCTTCCAGTTTTTTAGCAGATGACTTGCCTTGTTCTCAAATACGTCTATTCTATAGAATTCAGTAGCTGTCCTCTGAGAACACTCTCCCTCCTTTCTGCGAAAATGCCAATTCTAGCTAGTATGCCTTACATATGGGCTCTCTGGAAATCTCACACAGGTATTGATGTGAGGTACGTGATGTTTATCCTTGAGTCCAGAACAAAATGTTTTAGATATAAAAAGAATTCCAAGTTGAGACTCACAGGGAATTGCTGGGGAGAATCATGGAAATATGATTAACTTTAAGGAGGGTCAGTTTAAACTTTTGAAGACTATAATAACTGTCAATAACCTTTTCCATCTTTGTGTTCCTCTGGAACCTAATCTGCACTCTGCTTAGTGAACACTGTTCTAGGTATTTTTAAGACGCCTTAAATTATAACTGCAGCTAGCTTACCACTCTCTGTCTAGTACAGGTTGTCCTTAATGGAGATTCTCCTGCCTCAGCCTCTTGAGTGTTGAGGCTGCAGGTGTGAGCTACCTTGCAAGACATAACTTTAAATTTTACAAAGACTGGAAAGTCTTGCCATAGATTCAAAGAAGCACCATGGCTGGGCCTTTCTTGTTCCTCTTGTGAACTACTCTTGCCTTCTTCCTAACTTACAATTCCAACTCTCTTTTAGCTGGAGATGAGTCATCTTCAAACAGTCATTATGTAGTTATGAAGTAAGTGTTAACTTGTTTTTTAACTTTGTTCTCTTACTTTCTACAAATTCCTGCCACAGCTATTTGTTTCTGTTCTGGATATTCTCAGATATTTTCAAGGTAAAAAGGAGCAATGCTAAACTTGGAATGTTTAGAAACAGACCACTAACTATGATATGACTAATTTTAATACTTTAGAAAGCTATTAGTAGAAGACTATTTAGTAAACCAAGTTTTAGGGGAAAAAATCAACTGAACTTACACATCTAAGAGGTTTTACCCTCTCATATAAAAAACCACCAGGAATGAGGTTTGCAAGGAGCATATTTAACGTGCCCACTCATAAATGTTGGAGTCCGCTCCTTAATCACTTTGCTGACATGTATGTTAACAATGGCAGAAAACCTATTGCACTGTTAGATTTCCTATCTCTATTCTAAACTGTGTGACTGAGAATCTGTGGTCATGTGCAGAGTTGAGCTGTTAGCCAGAGTCGTAGATCTTTGCTTGGCCTGAGTGCTTGATTCCAAAGAGCTTTGTCTCCTAGTGGAGTCAGAGGTGTCCAGGTTGATCACAGCTTCTGTCTTTAGGTGAATCGTGATGGAGAGATAATGGTAATTATCTCATGTTCCCAGCTACATTTTTGCTGGAAGGTCAGCTGGCCTCGTTGCAGTAATAGAATGAGGCCCGCTCTCTACTGACAGCACTTCTGTTGTCTGGCACTAGACGGTTGTGATTGGCGGCATCATTAGCCACACTCACCTGCAGCATGGGATGAGACTGTGGCCTTCTGTTCTGCAGAGGGAGCCACCTGGAAGCGCAGTCTCCTGACACTGTGACGGTGAGGACCAATGCGCCAACAAGTAGACCTGCGGGCAGGTGTTCCTGTTTAAACAATAATATAGATGCAGTGCAAATTTGCCGCCTTATCTTTTCTCACCCATGGTAGTTCTTTATATAGTACCTGCTTGAGACTGTGCAGCCACACATGCACTGCAAAATTCTTCTATGCTAGTTTTTGATTCATTGATCTAGGATTAATTAAGGTGTTTTAATAAATGAAAATCAAGTAATATAATAAATTTGGAATCCAGGAAGCAGATCTGCCTACCTTTAGGACTAGTTAATATTTTACATTTTCATATATAATTTAGAACTAGCCTGTTGATTTACAAAGGAATAACCTGATAAGATGGTCATCCTTTAGTAACAACATACTTTAGTAAATATTTTTAATATATTATCTCTTGGAATGCAATATATCCCTCTTTTTATTGGAGTGTTATTCTATTTCCTTAATAAGAATTTACATCCTATTTTAACTTTCCAAGAATTTAATGATTTGGGTCTGCTAAAAGTGTGATTGCTACAAATATATTTTCCTAATAGGTTGGGGACACAGTTTAATCTCATAGTTTAAAAGTTTAAAACTCTCTCCCCAAGTGTGTGTGTGTGTGTGTGTGTGTGTGTGTGTGTGTGTTTGTTTGTTTGTAATCTGCTTCTTGAGGCAGAGGTATGATAGAAACCTGCCTGTGTATCTACTCTCCTTAAAGATCTAGAAATTTCCTATATTAATATTTTCACTTCTACTTGTGCTGTCACTTAGGATGAGAACATGGAAAAGAAAATCACTACACTCATAACAATGGGCAAAACATTAACTGCATCATCGCAAGGTTTGGGAATTTTCATATTATCATTTTTATTATTCCTTTTTTATTGTTATATATTGAAATGTGGTTTTGGTATGAATATCAGACATGTGTAGAACTTACTTTATAGCCCTGTCTGGTCTCTGATATGAGATCTTTCTGTCCAAGGTTCCTGAGTACTTGTATTACATGCATAAATGAATACCTTGCTATCATCCTGAGTTTTCTTAAATCCTTTTGATTCCTGCCACCCAAGGACAAAGAACCAAAATTTCTAAAAAGAAATCTCTCCACACAGAGACTGGACCTTGTATTCTTTGCCACATTGGTTCAGTACAGAGGAAGATTCTCTCCATGGGCCGCCTATGGGCACCTAAGACTCTAGAGTATGGGAGTTAGTGAGGGGCTGCTAGGAAGATACACACCCATCTGCAAGCTACATGCCAGTTGTTTTCATCAGTGACCCGGGAACAAGTCCGCGTTAGGGTCTGAGAGTTAGTTATCTCTGTGACACAGGTGAGCATGACTATCCCATACTTTTCTCCAATACATAAGACATTTAGTCATTTCCTCAGAAAGTTGAGACATAACACTGTATCTCTCTAGAATGCATTATGTCTCCAGCCCAACTGTCTGAATGAGGATCTTCCTTGGACTGAATCTACTCTTTCTACAGCTATTCATTCTGGGAGATGAGAAGGGTACGTCAGGGTATAACTTACAAAAGCTACTGTGCTCAACATAGTCTGTATGCCACAGAGGGATTTCAAGTGTGTTATCAGATTTCTATTGTATAAGTGATGCCCTGGGCCTTTCTCAGGCTAAGACAATGGTAATGCAGTGGGGAAGGTCCGTAGTCTGTTAGGGCTAACAGGTAGCAGTAGTGGATAACAGTCAAATGTATTACACATTTGTCCAATTAGAGCTGGAAAGAATTTTCATCAAGATTCCTCTCTGGATTTCAGGTGGGTAAATAGTTTAATGTCATTTCATTTCCTTCTTCTATTTCTCCTCCTCTTCCTCATATCAATGCTCCATCTTACCCTTTTCTTCTTTTATTACCAGAAAAATCTGGGCTATTAAGTACTTGCTCTGAACTCCTCTACTTTGTCTAAGCCTTGTCATGTTTCAGCATTATGGCACATGGAACTGTCTCACAAGTCTCTCTTATCTGATACTCAAAGACAGAAATTGCACCCATTCATCTTTGAAGATCTTTCCATAGTAAGTGGCACATGTGGGTGTTATCTGTCATTCACTTATCAGCCTGTGAATGAATGAACAAATGCAAACTTAGGTAACTTAGAGAAAAATTAAAAAACCTACTTATAATTTTAAGTGAACAATAAAACTCTCTTTTAAATATCTGGATATTAATAGTTCCCCTATTCTGCTAAGAGTTTCCTTGCAGTGTCTGCAGACCCAATTTCATATCTGTGGGTGTTTCCAAGTATATTTACTCCCCTTGTGTACTTCCAGAAGTTCTGATATGGTTCATGTGCCAATGTGAATTTCCTACATTGTTGGTGACCTGTCCACATAGAAGTATGTTTCCTGTTTCTAGTCAGTTGTAAATGGTACTGGAAGATCGAAAATAATGAATGTTTAGAGATGGAGAAGGCAAAAGAGAATGAGAGTGAGGGATAGGGAGAAATAATGAGAATATGAATCACAGAGATGCAGGAATGAGATAAAACAAAACATGGGAAAAGAGATCAGAGAGAGATGGGAGAGGTAGAGCTACAGAGAAAGAAAGGCAGGAGAGTGTGCATCCTATGAGACAGCTGAGTGAAAAACATATGTGATTAGACATTTAACATCTTTAGATTTGGAAGTAAACACAGTGCAAGTTCTTCTCCTGGTGTTGAACATTCCTACAGACACTCAGACCCAGTTTCCTTTCTCAGTGAGGACTGTGGAAGTTATTGATTGCAGGCTAGTAAATGGAGGATGCTAAAGAACACAGTGAGGAGAAGACCTTGTCTGGGAGCTTCAGGTCCACTGAGAGTTGATTATTTCCATTAGGCTAGAGGAAGAACTGCTGCCCACATCAGAAGGTCCTTCAAAAGTAGCTCCAACCTTCTGCCACTTTGATCCTCAGGCCACATTGACACAGGTGATCATAGTTTTCCGACAGGGGAAGGGAGGACTCACTATCTCATTTTACCACAAGTATGTGTGTGTATCATGTTGACTATGCAAATGTCCAAGTTTCTCTAGCAAATTGCACCTGCACCTTATAAATGGATCTTCAGTCCTTCAAGAATCCAGCACACTTACTTTTCATAGATAGCATTGGCACCTCATCTTGTACTTTTTATTGTAGTGATCCATCAACCAGCTATATATTTCAATTTCACAGACTGACTGGTTTGGAAAATATGAGAACCAGAAATTATGTAAGAATGAATAAAGATGTTACATCACAAAATTCTATTAAAGTGCTTAAAATTGACTGCAAGGCTGGGTCACATGAAGCTATAGTTTTACATATGTATACTTTTGTCTCTTCTTCCTATGTGAAGACAGAAATCGTCAGAAGTTTACCCTAGTTCAATTCCAGTTGGAATCCCGAAAGAAAGTCCATGGTATATGGCTTAAAATAATTTTCTAATATGAAAAATTACATTCATCAGAAAGAGTTTAGACTCTTGTTTCAGTTTTGGCAATACATACTTTTCTGAGGCAACGAAGCGTTTACACAGGTGCTGTTTTGTAATTAGTACCATGACATAGGTTACCAAGCTTAAGCTGTCCTCACTTTCTCTACTTTTAACAAAGAACAATTAGAATACCAAGGAAGGGCTTGGGCGATGGTGGCACACGCCTTTAAACCCAGTACTTGGGAGACAGAGACAGACAGATCTCTGTGAGTTTGATCTCAGCTGCAGAATGAGTTCCAGGACAAGCTAAAAAGCTACAGAGAAACCCTGACTCAAAAAGCCAAAACAAGAAAATAAACAAGCAAACAAAATAAAACCTATGGAAGAAGATACCTGAGCTCACCCTGTGGGTATGTTCGGCTTTGCATGACTCTAAGCTGTCAACGTGCTTGCGTTCTTTGTGTTTCATTATGTAACTCCACACTGAACCTTAGCACTCTTCAGAAAGTCTACCCAGGGAGCTCTTCAATGTTCATTTTAGCCTCAGTTCTCCTATTCTTCCTTTTCCTTAATATATGAGCTACTATAGTATCGTATTCTTGTTTGTTTGTTATTTATGAAAAAAATATTCTTAACTTGAATCTAAGCATCCACAACATGAATGTTATCCAAAGAGCAGTATATAATCTATGTCCTCCCCAAAGAGCTCTCACCAGGGTTCAGGTCTCTGTTACATACCATCAGTCTTTCATCTATAAGTTTTGCTTTGCTTTGTTATACTGTGAAGATCTGTGCCTCTTTTCAAAGCTCAAAACCTGCATGGAGCTTTCTATCTCGTGGAATGCCCTTTTAGATTATGTAAATCATGAAAGATGGCCAAATTCTAAGGGCAGTAGTCACTGTGCAGTCAGCACATTTAAATGCTGAAAAACAATACCATCTTTTGTTTCTAATGATTTTGTAGTTGTGTAACAAAATCATGTGTTAGATTAGAAAATAGATGTTCCTCAATGGTCCAGTTTGTCTATCTTGAGGAAGAAAAAAGAAAAAAATCATCTCATTTACTTTTTATTGTAAAGATAATAAATGAGTTGGGAAATGGTGGTGCACACCTTTAATCTCAGCATTTGAGAGGCAGAGGCAGGCAGATCTCTGTGAGTTTGAGGTCATCCTGGTCTACAGAATGAGTTACAGAACAGCAAAGTCTACACAGAAAAACGGTTAAGAAAAGAAAGATCATAAATGATTAAGAAATGTGTTCTCTGTAAGTGTTAACAAAAGGGAGTTGAACATAATGCATTATTTTCAAATAGAATCACCCATTTAACAGAGGAGAGGTGACTAGAATGTTCTATATTACTGATGGATACGTTAGGTTCATACTACCTTCAAAGAAAATGAGAGATTGTAAAGTTGATGGAAAAACAAGCTAGAATATTATAGTCACTAAAGCATTTTCTCACTCCCTCACTCACCTTATGCAGACCATTTATTTGAAATACTGCATGAGAAGGTGTAGTAGAACACATGTTACTAGGTTCTGGTGGCTATTTTCGTCAATTTGATTCATATCTTGAAAGAGAGAATGCTAACTGAACTATCACATCCATCTGATTTTCCTGGTGAACAACTTCATGGGATTTTATTTTATTTATTTATGATCAATGTTGGGTATCTGTTATGGTTTGAATGAGAATAACCCCCATAGTCTTGTAAATTTAATTACATAGTTATCAGTGTATGGAACTGTTTGCAGAGTACAAGGTATGGTCTTTTTAGCGTAGGTGAGGCCTTATTAGAGGAAAAGTGACTGGGGATGGACTTTGAGGCTCCAAAATCCCACATCAAGCCTAGTCTCTCTCTCCTGCCTCAGGATCAGGATGTAAAGGTCTTAGCTATTGCTCCAGTCCCATGTCTGTCTGCTTCCTACCATGAAGAACCCTCCAAAATTACAATCCATCCCCAAATTAAATGCTTCCTTATAGAGGAGTTGCCTTGGTCATGGTGTTTCTTCACAGCATTAAAACAGTAACTCACACAGGACTCTAGTCCACTGTAGGCAGGGCCGTTCCTGAACAGGTGGTTCTTGGATATATAAGAAAGTGGCTTTGTAAGGCATGGAGGGAAAGCCAGTAGTTAGCATTCTTCCTTGGATTCTGTTTCAGTTCCTACCTCCATATTCCTGCCTTGAGTTCATCTTCTGATTTTCCACAATGAATGGTGGCTGTGGATATGTAAGCTAAATAAACCCTTTCCTATTCAGGTTTCTTTCAGTCCTGGTGTTTTATCACAATAGAAAACAAACTACAGCATGAATTATATGAGAATTATAAGTACTTTAGAAAGAATGAAGAAGTTTAAAAACTAGAAGGAAAAGAAAGAGAAAAACTCACTGGAGGAAGTGACCATTGTTGTTCTTATAAAATATTTGACAAACTTCTGTAGTAGGAGGCTGCTTCTTGGTTCCTGGCTGCCCAGAACTGTAACATTAACACAGAAACTGTATTAATTAAATCACTGCTTAACCTCTTAGCTCTAGCTTCATATTGGCTATCTCTTACAACTAGAATTTAACCCATTCTATTAATCTGTGTATTGCCACATGACTGGGGCTTACCGGCAGGGTTCTAGCTGGCAACTCAAGTCTTTCCATTCTGGTAATTCCATGGCATCTCACTAACTCCACCTTCTTTCTTCCAGAATTCAGTTTATTTTTCCATGCCTAGCTCTATTCTGCTGAGCCACTGTCCAAAACAGTTTTTTTTTATTCATTAAACAATAAAAGCAACACATATACAGAACAACTTCCAACACCAACCTTGTGTCTGATGATTCATTGTGCTTCAAAGCTCTTAGCTCATTTATTCATGCTGCTAAGTATATTTGTTTCTATGAAATTAAAGATGAAGGATGAGAAGATGCTGTAAATTATGAACCATAACGTGCTGGGTTCAGGATTATCACCTGGAATGCTCCACAGTTGATACACTGAGTCTCAACTTTCCTCTTTGGCTTACACATGTTGGACAAGTAAAGGGAAGGATACACTTTCTCCTCAATCAAAACATAGTTCTTCAAATTTATTTTACAACCTACCCTTGCAGGATACAGCAAGGCAGGTGACATGTGTGAGCTGTAGTGGGAGGGGCTAAGTGGAAATAGCAAATAGTATTGGGTGTTGAAAATAAAACATGTCAGTGCACTAACTGGGGTCAAAGTCAGTTATCCCATACTCTCTTTTAACTTGTTTGCCCCATTTTGGCAGAACTCAACCTTGAGCTATTGTTGGTAAGTTATCATTCATCTCTCACTCATGTTCTCAACAGATTTCCTGGATGTCTAATGGGTGCCAGCAGTCATGTGTATTTAGTTCCTTTGGGGGGCTTTGTAAGCAAAATAAATGCAGGTTAAGACCAAGCATGGAGGCTGCAAGGCCAGAATTTGTATAGTAGTTCACAGAGACATGGGAATGAAGGTAGGATCTCAGAAGGCTTTGTTTCCCAATATGCCTTAGGTTACTGTCTCTGTGGTAAGAAAGATGGCTCAAATTCTAGAATGAGAAATTCTTGTGAAAAATATAGTTACAGGACACTTTCTAGTTTTTTTATGGTTATGTGAGAGTCTTTGTCATTGTCATCATGAATGCTTTCTCCAAGAAAGGAAAGAAAAGGTTTATACTCCTATTTTCACCCAAGGAACAAATCTAGGCTCCGGTTTAATTAGCTGAGGAGAAAATAGGCCAGAGAAAGTAAGTGACAAAAGAGGACACTACAGTGTGTGCTATTGGGGCAGGTAGGATCCTCCTCTGCTCTTCTATCTACCAAGCCCACAGAGCTCTCTCCTCAGCTGTCCTCTCCAGGTTTTCCACATAGTATGCATCACTTTCTTTTGCTTACCTTACTTTTATACTATTCCTATTTTATCCTTTAGAAACTGAATTGTACAGCAAGAGAAAGTATCTTACTATGACAATTTTCTTAACTAGAGCATGCATCCAGGCATAGATCATGCATGCGTGTGCAAATACAGCCAGCATTCAAAGAATGGTATGAGGGCGCAGAAATGAGACCAAGGCCCGGTAGCAAGTCTCCTCCCAATAAATTGATTTGCCACTTTCCTTTCCAATATCCCTCCAGAACATGCCTAATTGTTTGTTTTGTACTGACCTCCTACATCATAAAAATGCTTGCTATCCTCAAAACTGCAGTTTATAAATTAGTTGATACTGTTTGGAAGCATTTGTTGAATGAATAATGTTACTCTTTCTGACAATCTCTTATTTCTCCTTTCTCTAGGTTGAAGATTCCACAATTTACAGAGAAACTTGTGGATGTAAGTAAAGAAGGGTTCCCTAGTCTGTACTAGTACAGCAGGAACATCTGGTACTCATTAGCCACACAAGTGAGTTCACCTGGCTGCAACATCTTCCCTTGATTAATAATGGCTGCTCTTTCTATTCCCCAATCAGGGTGACTTGAGCATGAGCATCTGCCAATTAAAAAAGACACTGGACGTGCACAGAAGCTACTGGTATCTCTTGAGAATAATCTTTCAGAACTAGGTGGCAGTTGAGGATGAGGCAGGAATACAAGAGACAGAATGATCAGAATGAGATTCCAGAAAATAAAAGGTGGAGGGCAACTCTGGGAGCATCTTAGACTGTCCCACAGAGAACAGAAGCCATCCCTTGTTTCTAAGCACATTTGGACACAAATCACACAGAAACCAATCAGTAAAATGAGTTCAATTTTGTTTCTTTGATGATGGATTTAGTTGGTGTCTTCGTTCTATTTTATATTCAGTTTTATTTAGGCAGGAAGCCCACTGAACCGAGACAGGTGTCACCCAACTACCACACAGAGCTGAGTGTACTGGCACCTGTACAAATTGACTCCTTCGTCAGGATAATAACAATATAAATCATTCGTTTCTTCTGGATGGCAGATCTCATGTCCATTTATAACATCTTGGACATTTAATTCAGTCCACATGTTCATATTTAAACCCTTTTGGTTTAATAATTGTAGTGATAATAAACTAAGATGCTAGGCATAATTCATATATGAGTCATAGGTACAGAACTCCTAGTAGGGATTTTGTTTCTGATTTCTTCACTGCTCATTGAATCTACTATTTGTATGTGTTGCTGAGTGGTTATTTTTTATCTTAACCAACTGGTTGTGTTGTTTATCTCTTTGGAGGGAAAAGGTCTAATTAAATTCTCAAATTCACCGTTTCTTGTGTCGTGCCTATGGGTGTGTTAATGTGACAACCAGAGGAGTTTCTTAAGTCTAAAAATATCTTATGTCTTTGAAGTCTCACTCATACCCTCAGGTGGTCTAATCACTTGGATTACATTGGAAATCACCAAGGAACATGGTGCTTTTATGTCTCTGTGTATAAAAATAGTGTTATGTGGAATAGTTGGTATTGTTATTTGCTTTTCTTAGTAAAACATAATCCTTTTGTGAACTACTGCAATAAGTTTGAGTCAGCAAATATTTAGTGCATACATCTGAGTGTTTATGAAATCACAACAGTCTATTGAAGAAGCCTTGTGATTGATGCTTAAATATCAAATAAGCATAAACAACCACTCCTGCTGCTTCACTGAAGTGCTGCTTTCCTTAATACCTGATGTTGGTATGCAGTCATACCGAAGGTCTTACCTGACACTCTCTTGATGGCATATGTTCTAAATTTCCAGGACATTTTGTAAAAGGTCAAACTATGAGAGGAGGATGTTGGAAGTGCTGGACATCTCTGCATACATCAGGATATATATGTATGCATACACCAATGCTTTTAGGAGGAAATTGCCACAGTTCTTACTATAATTGTATATGCCACATACGAGAGAGGTTGATATGAAAATTGTTTGTTGATAGCAAATTTTAAGTATGTTTAATTTTTCTGAATGATTCTGCCCTTCCTCCATTCCTAATATTAACAAACAATGCAAATCTGGAGAACTTAACCATTTTTTCTTTCTTTCATCTTGAGAACTAAATCAAATATGTATTTTTCTTTCTTTCATCAGTAAAGATAAAATTACTGAAGGCATATCGAAGAAATTACAGTGAAGAGATATGATGTGTAGGTTTCTGAGTCCAGACTAAGTGTCAGAAATTTTCATTGCAAATTCCATCAGGGGGAAACAACTGTTTTCTCTTCTCTGTAAAAAGTCAAGTTCTGTTATATACAAAGTCATGGACAGAGCAGCACATTACATGGCCAGGGCCACCTTTCTACACAATGCTGACAATTTATAAAGTTTTCTTTGTCATATTCTCACCAAGGACAGTAAAAGAATGGGATCCATATTGTCTCCAGAGCTTCCCTTTTTATTGTTATTTTAAACCTTTCTGTGGGAGTAGAGCAGTGTAACCACATGTTGATCCAATCTGAAATATAGCATTCAACTTATTTTCATATTGTGAGTAATTAGAGGAAGAAGAACACCTGTATGACACAATGTAAGCCTGGCTTTATTTTGCAACTGACAGTGTATGGAAGAAACTTTTTATACCTTGAAAATTAGAGGAAGTAAACACTTAAACACCATTTATTTATCTTTTATCTGTTAGGTTCCTACATATCATGTCTATATCTATCATCTATCCATTATCTATTTACCATCTTTTTCTCATCTATTATCTTCTATTCTTCATCAACCACCCAGTATCTACTTATATATCACCTACCTGCCTATTGCCTATCTATCTATCTATCTATCTATCTATCTATCTATCTATCTATCTATCTATCTATCCATCCATCTATTTACCTACCTATCATCTATCAATCCATTTACCCATTACTGTCATCATCACCCAGAATTATTTACATTTTATCTATCTATTTATCTATCTATTCATCCATCTATCTGTCTGTCTTTTCATTTACCTGCTTATCAACTGGAAGAAGCACAATGGAGGAACATGTTAACTGCTTTAGAGCTTGGCATGTAGGTTCATTTCTGAAGTATTAAAGGAGACAGTACCATCTGTATTTTCTTTAATCGTGGTGCCTGAATTGTCTAGGAACTTATAAACACAGATTGATGGAGTAGTGTAGATTTTGCTGGCTTGTTGTTGCTGCCTGTGTACAGTCCCGATTTCCCAATGAGGGAGGGACAGGGGGTGAGAAGATGTGAAGTCAATGGCACAGACTCCCGGAGATTCCAATACAGAAGTCTTTTTTATAAAAATGTTGCTGTTTTTATGGGGTTAGGGAAATTAAGCTGATGCAGGAACGTTTCTGGTTGGTCCTATTGAAGCTGGCAGTCACTGCTGGTGTGTTGTAATTAGCTAGGAGTATGTGTCATTAGTTACTATGCTTTGGTTCGCTGACAGGTTGTCTTGGCCAATTTTGCATACTCAGTGTGTGTTTACACTATTGATTGTGTTTGTGCTATTGCCCTGTCTCAGAGTAGTCTACTGAGAAACCACCTGGGCATTGGTTCACCTTGGCTTTCTGCTTTGCTGCCTAAAAAGGCAGAGAGTGACTGGATAATCTATCAGAGTATTCATTGTTATTCAATAGCCCAGCAAGATGGGAAAATTTTTCTATATCAGTAGCTGTTCTTCCTTTCCTGACTCCTAGCAGATTTTAATGTTAACCCCAGAACTTATACTTTTGATACTGTTTAGTGTTATTTTTTAAAACAGTTGGCATAGAATAATCATGTATGTCGTCAGTCATTATAACTCATTATTTATTAAATAATCTAGAAACTGAGATGTGGCTCAGATACCTGGATAACTTTGGTTCTAGAAGGATATCAGAGATACTCATCTCTTGTTTAATTCTATGTACAAGAAAATGTATAATTAAGCATTATACTTTCAATTGATTTGCACACAACCGTAGTGTACGTTTTAATTCTTACACAATAATTTGTGTACATGTTAATTTGTATGTATTAATTTGTAAATGAAAATATGTATAATTATTTTATTTATGTGCAAATTATAGGAACAGGTTTAGCCCTGTACTTGAGGACAGGGATCATAATTTGTGCCTTATAAGGCACTTGGGTTGGAAACGCTTTATATACAATTAATTGTCTAAGATTAAATTCTTTAACCATTGTTTGGCAATGGTTAGTCAACATAAAGAGAATAAGCTACTGTAAAATCTTAAATAGTTCATTTATATGATATTCCTACACCCAAAGCTAAGGGAACTTTTGGAAAGATGAGGCAGAATAACTGTAAGAGCTAGATGCTGACATCAGGGAATCTAGACTATCATGGTGGCACACGCCTTTAATCCCAGCACTGCAAAAGCAGAGACAAGGGATTTTTTGTGAGTTTGAGGCCAATCTGCCTGTAACCAGAGTTACAAAGTGGGACCCTGTCTTAGAAAACAAAACAGACAAATAAAAACAGATAAAGAAAACAACAAAAACTAAATCAAAATATCAAAGATTTTCTCCATGTACAGTGCACATGCAAGCTCCCAGAGATTGGAACAGCAGTCATAGGACCTTCACAAATTCCAGCATGACAAAAATCACTGCTTAGATGAAGGAAGGCGGATATGAATTCCTACCCTAGCAGAGGTGAGGGCAGTAATTCTTTCTTTAATTGTTTCTTTCCCTGGAAAGTTGGCCAGATGCCAGAGAAGGCCCCAATCTCAAGAGTAGCTGAACAACACAAAGGAGAATCAAAGGAAAATTTAAAAATCATAACACAAAAAGAAGAAGAAGAAATATCAAAGTGTGTTGTGAAGTTATCCTAGGGTAGAGGGAGTGGATATGGGGTGGGTTGAGGAAGAATATATTTAAAATACATTGCATGAAATTATCAAAAAAATAATAAAATCCTGCTTAAAATCAAATTCTGGCTTGTTTTTTTTTTCTCCAGGTTGTCTGTTCCCATAGTCATTAGGGTATATTTAGATAAAATGTGAATAAACTTAGCTTTCCACGTCTCACCACCATATCCAATCTCCTCAATAAAGACTTCCTGAAAAGAATAGCCAGTGATATCAGTAAAATACAGACCTGGAATACAACCTTTGATGATTAGAAATCAATTAAAAGTATACAAAGGAGGTACTTGAAGAAAGGCCCAATTATAAAGCATAAGGACCTAGGGCTGATCATCAGCACCCACATGAAGCCTCAGCCTATGCGATATGCACTTTGATTCTTAGGACTGCGGAGGCAGAGACACTAGGATGCCTGTGTCTCATTAATCACCAGGTCTAGCAAACTTCTTGAACTCTATGGTTCAATAACATTGCTGTCTAAAAAGAAAAAATGTTAGATGTCTCCCAAAGCAGTACTCCAAAGTCTGAGTAGTCCCCCCCACACATATATGTGCATATATACACATACACATGTACACATAGGTGCACTCACACACATACACATGAACACACGTAGACTAAAATCATAAAATAAAGCAACATACAAGTGATAAACTCTGAAACAGTGTTTCTTAAATATTTCGGTATGACCAGTCAGTAAGAACAAGAGAGGGAAGTTGTCACTTACAGGCATCCTTAGTTCTCGATCCTCTAGGTTTTGCTGTAGAGTTGATCTCAAATCTCTGTTTTCTTGTTCTAGTCTATGTGCCTAGTGAAGGAAGCCACAAGCTAGAGAATACAGACTTAGTTATGTATTGAACTCTGTCAGTTCCTTTGACAAGTCCACCCACAAGGAATCTACAGGCAATCTCGAGCCTATCTCCCCCAACAGAAGTTACAGGATGTTTTTACAGTAGCCTCTGCTGTCCTGAATGGTCACTCCTTGGGTTCTTCCCTCTTCGTATCCAGGGATGACACTTGGCCTCTGTGATTTGCTGCTCTTAACCTGAGTCACTCTGTAGATTAAATGAACAAACCTGCAAGTTTTCAGCAAAAGCTGTGTACAGCGGGCAGTAAAAGTTGTCACTACAGAACCATCTGCTTGTCCCAACTGGCAGCCACCATCTACTCCTTCAATGCATGCTTTCGTCTGCCCATTTCCACTGAGAAGCCTGACGCATTCTTTCCAACCCCTTTCCTTTCCCTTGTTCTGAGGATATACAAAACAATCCTGTTGGTCCAACCCAACTTCCATATGAAAGAGAATCTTGGAGCACAGAAATTATCAAAACATCTGGAGCTCAAAAATTTTAAAAGGTTTTAAAACTATTAATGCTAAATCTGTTAATTGGTTATATTTTAAAAGCCATAACAAATTGCTATTAATCTTTTGTAATATTAAAAAAATTAGCCTGTGACAATGATTTTAAACTGTTGAGCACATACATACTGGGTTTCTTTGTGGGTAGTTATTCCTCCTAACATAGGTGCCCTGATGAGGAAGAGACTTAGTCAGCCGTCCTCATAAACTTAGACCATGAAACCCAATATGGACAAGTTCAACAGAACCACCATATATGGGTTGTCTATGCATGTTTCAGCATTACCAGTGCATACATTTCATTTTCATTTTATTTTCAGGTACCCTGAGAGTCCTTTGTTCTTAACTTTATGGAAGCTTCATCAGTTGTCTGTAGAGTGTCCTTGATCATCCCATGTGATCTTAAGCCAGCAGAATGATTCCTTTGTAGACCATGCTATAAGACAAACCCTGATTCACTCATCTGTTGAAGAAATCGTATCCCTTTGTTCTTTTCTTCATCCCTCCCCCACTCAAATGACAGGCTCTATTCACCTCAAAAGGGCCACAATGAAGTGACTGGAGACAGAAATCTCTCTGACTAGCAACAGCCATTCTGCTGATTCCTCAATCATGCAATAGTGAAACAGGGACCACCCTGAAGTTGGGAGCCCTCCCTTCTGAAGGAAATAACTTCATAAAAAGTTCCATTCCCTGACACACTATATACACTAGTGATATAGGTAAGGCATCATCAATAACTAAGCTACTGAGGTCACTTAGGAGGTGGCTGTGTGTTCTGATATCAGCTTCCCTCCAAATAAACAAGGACTCCAAAGCATCTTGAGCTCAGTATGGCCAGGCTACATCAGCTCCAAGCTCACCTCCACAACCATCCTTCCAGTAGGGTCTTTCTCTTTGTGTATATCTGTGGCCAATGCACATGTATTTCTTGAAAGTCAGTGTGTTTCTTGATAACCCAGCTAGAGTACCAACCTGCTGCCTCCTGACTTTTGAACTGAAAGGAAGGCTTTCATGGGATTCATAGAGAGTGAGCTCTGGGTCTCTGTGAAGACTACACAGTGTGAGTGTGGAGCTGATACCAATGAAGCACTCAGAGGTCAAGACAAGGATCCAAACCTTCAGAGGCCCAGAGTGTGCCTGAGCAGGTTTGAAGTTTTAGTGTATGGAGATAATGGTATTTCATTAATGAGAGAGTGTGAGGAGGATATACAGTAGAAAATCCAATGCTCGCTGAAGCCTGTTTTCCTAAAATAGGAAAAGCACACTGAAATTTCAGTTCCTGTGCTAGAATTACTAGCCTGAGCTATATTACATATCGGGGAGAAAAACGTCACAGGGAATTTGAAATCTTCATGATCAACACTGACAAGGTTAGACTTTATACCTGATTTAGTGTTTTTATTTTTTATTTTTGTATAACATTAGAAATACACTTAATTCACATGGCATTTCCCTTGTTCTGTGTAGAAATTTTATATGAGGAAGGAGACAGCCTTCAGCTTGTTATTTTGTGCTTCCTTGGATAGAGACTTAGAGCCCAGAAGTGAAAAAGAGTTCTGGCATAGTTGAGGGAAAAAACACTTGGGCAATGACATCATTGAAGCCCCTCCCATACCTTTTTTTGGGGAGTGTCTGTCTTGTGTATATTTCAAAGCCTAAAGGAACATGATTTAGCTTTGTACTTCTTTGTTTCCAAGCTTACAGCATACAAGGGGTGCTTGAATGAATTGCTGGTAAAGAGAACTATTCTTATAGGTGGAAGTAAACATATTTGCTACTCTGGACAATACACTCCTGCTCAATGGAGGGACGTTTCACATAGGTAGACTCTTGGAGCATGGCCCAGGCCATGATGAATTCTGTGTGCTCCCCTTTCCCAGCAGTCAGCCTTCTTACAGGTTTGTAACAGCCTTGAGGGGTTTCTTGCATCAAATTTATTCACTTGCCTCCTCATGGGTGTCCATGGGAATGTAAGTCCATGTGGCTCTTTCTATATTGTGCCCTTGGATTTCCTTTTTTTTTTCCATTTAAATTACCACAGTCTTGTCTGCCAGATGCAGGTGACAGGTTCCATGTCAGTGAGAACAGGGGCTAAGATCACTCACTGTTGACTGTTTCTATGAGTCTAGGAAGCTAAAACAGACCAAGATTCCCCAGGTAAAATCCAAGAGTTTTGACAAATCTTTGCATTTTATTAACTTAAATTAATGACTACTTTCTTAGCTCATAGAGTCTTAGTATAAGGGAATACATATTTGCTCAAGAGAATGTAATCCACCAACCACACCCACCTACCAATTCTAGAAAGAATATCCAGTTGTTTAATCTGTTTATTATAAAACTGAATATATTAGGAAACATCTGCCTTTTCTCTTTCCTTGCCATTCCTGGAAGGCAGTTCCAAAAATATCTTTAGTGAATTCCACAGTGCCCGCTTTACTGTTTTCTCTAATTTTAAACTGACTCTTCACTATTTTCAGACTTTCACCAAAATTTCTACAAAACAGGTTGCAGCAATTCTCTCCCATATAGTATGCTTGTCTAGTCACCTGATTTGGCTCATAGCCCTCTCACCCAGTTTCACCATCCTTAATTCTTTCCTCCTCCAAGGCCTTAGTAGACACGCATTATGAATATGTGTCCCCTATTTCTTCACCAATTGTTTTTCCTTCTCTTTTTGTATCAAAAAATGAACATAAAAACTGTTTCTCTCACCACATAGTTCAGACTTTTCTAGAACTGCTACATTTTCCTGAAGTTTCTCCCTGTACCTTTCTTCCCTATAATATTACTTCTGATTTTTCTCATTGTACTCATCTGTATGCTCAGTAAGGACAGACTCTTTGGTTCTTCATCCTTATGTCATCCTCACATAATGCTTGACCAGTTGTACTCAAAGCATTCAGTTAATGAAGCAAGGGTGACTGAATGAACACAATTACAATTTAGTTTTAGTTGATAACTATTTCTATGGTTTTCTCTTAATCTGTACAGTTCACTCTTTAACTATTTACATTTTTAAACACAAAATATAACATCTTCTTAACATCTGATTCTCACATATATACACCTTTGTTGATTCATTGCAATATTTCTCTCATGAGACTTCATGATTTACAATGCTTTCTGTATGCTTTTTTAGTTCTGAGTACTTGGCTTAACTAATGGGCACATTATACTCTTGTCTATACATATTAATTAAGAAACATTAAAATCCCCTTTCTCAGGTGTTACACTTACATATAAATAACTTAGAGACCAGCACAAAGAGACAAACAATTTTCAACTTATTTTTTTTTGTGTGCTGAGTAAGTACATTGATCTGGTTCTTTTTAAGAAAATGTGATCTGTGTTATAATTTATCACCATATACAAAATGCATGCTGTACATTTGGCAGTTCTCAATGATGCATTTTCTCCCAGATACATAGATTAATGTGTATCCCCAAATATGAAGATGAGGAAAAGCAGAAAGACAAAGATTAAAGAATAAGGGGAAAAGAAGAAAGAAATTGCTTTTTCTAAATTCTCAATTTGAAAACCTGTCTTAGGAGTATCTTTCCTCAAAGCAGTGCTTGGCTGTAGGATGTGGTTATCAGTACCTACATTGTTGCATTTTTAAATAAATCAAATGAAAATATTGAATCAACAGTGACTGATAAAGCTGAATGACTGTTTTACTGTGAGACATACGATCCAACGTGGAAAATGCTTTTTTTGGTGACAAAACGTGAATATCACTCACACCATGAAACATTGTTACGATTAAGCAAGGGCACTAATTTTCCATTTCCTCATGACCTAAGTTCCTACTCAGTTGTTGGTATGGAACTACAATCTAATTTGTTATCCTCAATCCCACAGCGTTTTCATTTATCGACCCTGTTACTCACAGAAGAGATGATTTGATAGTACTAGTTGAACTTCTTAAGAATTTGCATACATAAACACACAGGTCTACCAACACTGACCACCAGTCAGTTATCACCAGTATGCTTACTGACATGGAAATTCTTACTGGAGGGGTTAAAGGCATGGTTTTCAAAATCAGGTGACCGTACATACAAATATGTTTGAGTGAAGGCTGTAATCTGTGCTCTTAGTATCCTATAGTACTCGTTTGAACAGGAAAACACTTAAGAATGGCACTGCAGGATAAGACATGCTGTCATTCATTTACAATGCTTAATTGAAAGTCTGTGCTTGTTCTTTATCTGTTATTCTTGGGCCCCAGGGACACTGGGCACTGAGAGGTTCTAAGTCACAATTCCATTCACTAAATGTGTGCTCGAGCTTGTAATGAGTTTTTATTTTAAAGCCTCCACACCTTTGCTTTCCATAGAAGGTTAATTTACCTTTCTGAAACAGAACAGAGCTGTTTTTAGATTTCCCTGATTTCCACAGACAAGCCACTCCTGGGAGCCTGCTGTAGAAAATGTTCGTTAAGGCACATTCTTAGCTGACTGGCTGATGGGTGAATAGGGAAAACCAGACGAAGAGCTTGTGTCCTCTGCGCTTCATCCCAGCCTAGGCGTTATTAATTGTACATCATAGCATTCTCTTCCCTCTAAATACATGTCTAAGTCCTTTATTAAAACTTCATACTAATTACTTCAATCCCATCCCTCAACGGGTGATTCCATATGCAATGTATTAATTACTCTGTCTGCAAAGGCTCTCAACATAAATTCCTCTGGTACCTGTCCCTTATTGCTTCTCAAAATCATGTCCCTTCATTCCTTTATGTGGTGATAACTTATTCTAGTTGATTTCCAGCCTTCTCTACCTTCCACTGAATGTAGCAATAGCATTTTTGAGAGATAATGAACAAAGTCCTATGAAAAAAGGATTCTATATATTTTCAAATATCTTTTGTTTTTTAATTTGATAGAACCTGAGGTCTGTTTGATAATTTTGTGGGTGGGCTACTGTCTTTCCTGGCCTTTTAAGGTATGGAATGACTTATTATTCAAAACTTTGTTAAGCATTATCTAATTTCTTTTCCAGTAGTGTAAAAAGAAAGTAGACGAAGTAAGGTTTTCTATGTCATTAGAAGAGAAAATCTTCCTGTTAACTCAAGTCTCATATTTTATTATTTGAGTGATGAAACAGCTAAGGAAATCCACGGCAGCTCAGCAGCCTCCTTTTGCCGAACACATGGCCCCTAACCATGATGATGATAGTGTGCACTGGAACATACAGAGTTAGTGAGGCCCAGATCTATTTCAAGAGCTTTAGACAAAGGATTGTATCCATGAGGTAATTCATGTCTTTAAAACCAAAAGAAGTTCTTGGTATCTGATTTGAGTAAAAATATAGAGGCAACTTTAGCTGAATGCTCACTTTGACTTATGTATCAATATTTATTTGAAAACAGGAAGGATTAGCTGCCTTTGCATCCCTTGTTGATGTCACTTAGAAATGTGTCACTGTATTTTATATTTAGAGATGTGGGATCACTCTCAAGAGTGCTCTCCTGAAGATCTGACTGTTGCTTTAACTTCTGGTAATACAGGTAGAGTTATAAATATTACTCTTAGAAATAAATAATACATGTTGTTAAGCATATGATCAACTAGTTCAACAGTTAGCTGCCAAAGTTAGCATGGAGAATAGAGCACACTTGTTAAAATGATATTGATTATAGATCATGTAAATTATCATCACACATTGCTGTACAGACCTGAAATGGAAAGAGGGATATGTAAGCCTGCTCATTGCAAATTTACTCACTAAGTCAAAATCCACACCAATATGTTTCTTCTTCCTTTTAAATTAATAACCTGTGAAATGTAAATGATAAAGCAATACCTGATTCTTTACAGTGTTGTGTTGTAATTGTTTTTCAGACATACTTTAAATATGTGACAATACTCTGCCTTAACCTTGCCTCACCTATCCTTTGATTACTTGGCCTCTGTTCATTGTAAACAGTAACAAGTTTTCTAAAGACTCTTTCATGCAATATGCAATACACAACATTGACATCAAATATTTATCATCACAAAGATTTAACACTTGGGAAGTAAATGATTATCACTGTTGTTGGCATTGATCTAACTAGGCACCATCTACTTACAGGTTAATCTGATGTCTGTCCCCCACTTTTTTCTTCTTTATCTTGACTGCATTGTTACAAATTGTTTAGTTCTAAAAAATCGATTCCTTGAATCCATTCTGATTCTATTCTAATCTATTTTACTTTATATTTACTTGACAAATTAACTAATCTCATTGGGTAACTCAAGCCTATAAATTAATTCTGAGAATCCTAGAAGTGTTTTTGAAAGTGCCATGAAGCTCACATTTAATTACATGGAGGGAGCTTTTCCTAACAAACCCTCTGAAATAACTAGACATTGAAAACACTTCCCCCAGCTGCCTCTCAAAACATGGGCTTGCCTTGTAGGAGCCCTTCATAAGAACTTGTGGCTAGAAATGGGATCTCCATTGCTTTATTGACATTATATGCCCAAGGCAGCCTTCCAGCGAGCTTTTCCATGTTGTATTTCACTATTATAACTCCATCATGGTCAATTAGCAAGACAGACTCTGGGCTTTTATGCTTGAAAATGAGGCTTACTGATTATTTATGTTTCTAAGATGTTATTGAGTAATTCAGCTTAGTAAAGATCGTCAATGTGTACCATCCCTGTGACTGTAAATTCAGGTGTTAATACTCTCTGATGACTCATCATCTCACTAGAGATGCCTAATAAAGCAGCCATTAACTGAAGGGATATGGTGATGTAAACTATACCGCTGGCTGAATTTCCCATTATCTGGAGTACAACTGTGGTGGTAGAGGACATTACCTAAGTAGAGGCAAACCATGATCCTAATGAAACGATGGAAACAAAGACGTTAGCATCATACGCATAAGAGTGAATGCAGATGAAATGAGAGATGTAAGAAAGATTTCCTCCAATGCCTCACAAAAGTAAAGGGATAAACTGTTCTCAAATTCTGTCAAAAAACAGGCATCAGTTGCAGCCACTTCTAAAACAGTTAGTCTACAAGCCTTGAGTTATTTTCCCCATGCAACTCTGGTATCACAGAGGACTGAAAATCTGATGCTTGCAACACAGGGCACTTGGGATTCTGTGAGTAAACATTCTTGGGAGATTTTAACCTTGTGAATATTCGCATCTAAAATTAACATTTGCATAGTGGCTTCAGGGGGAACAAGAAGTATTTCCTTCGTAGTTTACTTTATAGTACATAGTAGTATGGTGCCACACTCCTATAAATAACTCCTCATTCATGCTCCCTTAGCAATTCTAGTACAATTCCCTGGACATTGTAGGGGAAAGGACATGAGGGTATTTGAACATCTAGCAGGGAGGTTGAATGGGACCAATGGAACAAAAAAGGACAGTGGGTTGAATGTGGCCTAAATTCTATACAAATATATAAACATCATAATAAAATTTGTGATGTATAATCAATATACTCTAATAAAAATAAAGGAGAAACACTGTTATTTGGTTTTCTGTTTTTCAGGTAGAGAAGAGGAGCAAACTACAAGAGCCCTGTTATCTCAAATACATTAGCATGTGGGATGCTGGGATGGGAACAAAGGTGAGCCTCTGGCCCTGGGCCCCAGTTTTGCTTCTTCTTTGCACCAGCTCTGTGACTAGTCTCTTCACTCTGGATCTCAGTCTCCTCTCAGTTAAGGAAAGATATCAGCCCAAGTGGAAGTAGACAAAGCCATTACTGCCTATTCTACACTAGGGCAGTCATTATCCACCAATTAATTTTCAAAATGGATCTCAGAGGTAGACCATACTTCATGGGTGGACCTGCATCTAGCTGTGGGAGTAGAATCAGGGAAAGTGAGGAGCTCATTGAGCTGTGATAGAGCCACTCAACTGCATCTTATCTGTAGACTGGTTGGCTAATAGTATTTGTTGTTAGCAATACCACTCTGCATAAGAAATCAGAGCACTTTTCAACAGTGTTAAATCTGTGACCTAAAGACCCATCATCCTCTAGCCAACACCTGTCCTTTACTCTTCTTTTCCCTCTCAACCTTCCTTTTCTTTAAAATATTTTCTCAATGGCACTACAGAAAAATTTCTAATATATATGACCCAGATAAAATACTTTATTTTGACTTACCCTAGAGGAGAATTTGGTATTGTACTGAAGAGTCTAAAATATTTGAATATGTCTCGTTACTAGGTAGCTTTTATGATCTTCTAAGCATCAAATCACGCATTAAAATAGGAATAAACAGTGTGGGAAGTGGAGTCAGCTGGAAGCATGGACTATGCCTTATGGGATTTGATATTCAGACAGAGGATTGAAAATTATATCCAAAACACCCCCAAGGCAAGATAAAGTATTGTAACAATACATAGTCTTTCAAGTAGCATCCACACTGTGCACTGACAGTTTAATCTTCCACAGCATAGCTTTTATCATCTTTCTGCCTCTAGACAACTTTCTCCGCCACATTTCTTCTCACATTAAGTCCAAACTCTTCTGCTGCTTTACAGGAGGCCTTGCCTAGGGTATCACTTGATTTATCCAAATTCATGAGCTTCTTTTTCTCCACCACGCAAGAATGTCTCTGTACCTGTGGTCCTGTTGGCTTTCCCAGATCATTCGTTAGGAAGCAGAGTTTCAGTACAAATCCACCTCAGGAATGCTATCCACAACTCAGTATGTATTTGTGAGGGTTGTATCTGTCTTTCTCCTGGAAGCCAAAATGTGATAGTGAAGATTATATTGTGCTTTAACCTATCCGAATACCAGGATGGTGTCTATATCTTTTAAATATGTAAGTATTGAAACATGTCATTTTTCCCTCATCATTTGAGTAACAATGAATTGTAAATGTCTTCTTCCTAGTTCTGGTGATTTATTCAATATCATTGTGTAGTCTTATACTACTACTGTAATGGCTGGCCGCAGCACACTTAAAAGACCAAGAACAGCGTTAGGCTAGTTGCCTTTGCAAACATCACCTTGAGCTCCTATATGTATAAGGAGTGTAATAGTAAGAATGTCCAAAATCTTTACACAATAATCCCATCAATAAGATAGTATGTACCATAGACTTAGAAAAGACATACACACACATTTACATGTGCACACACACATATATATGTTTGAATATCAGAATGCATTTATTTTTATGTTCAGTTGATATTCTTTCAGCAGTTTTTATTAGTTCATTGAGAATTTTGTACATTGTATTTTGACCATATTGATACTTAAAGTTTGGTAATTGTTTGAAGTTCTAGTTTTCAGATTTAAGTTTGAGTGTTACATTAGTGCACAGGAGGCTCTGCTCTAAAGTGAGCTTCTTCAATTTGGGTTCTAGCTTTTCTTCTTACCTTTGTTACATCCTCAATACTCTTGAGTGTCTCCATCTATTAAACAGTAAACAAGACTGCCTATCCTGATTGCGATGTAAAATTCTAAACATTTATTGTTTCTAGCCTTAATATATTGATTGTTTTCCACCATTCTATGTGATAATCATATTTTTCCTAACATCTTTTATGATACTTCTCATAATAAATGATACATTCAGAGACAGTTAGGAATCCAGAAAATTACAGATTATTTAATGTGGAATGCTTTTAACACCATTGTCTATTCCAGTATAGGTTTGAATGCACTGGTCCAGAACACAGAGAGTTTTCCTCTAAAACCTAAGAGTTACTTGTGCAATAAAACCAGAGATAAAGATATTACAGTAAGTTCTCTGCAAAGGATGTGTTGGACTTGTTCCTGTGTTTCCAATTCTTTTGGGAGAAAGTATCAATTCCTATTTTTCTTTTATTGTCTAGAGAATAGACAGAATCCTGTTTGATTCAACTCCAGTTGTCAGGGTGCATATCAGTAAAAGTGGCTAGCCAGGCTAAAGATATTTCTCCTTTGGTTTCACGGTTGTCTAGAGGCAGAAAACCTTGGAATCAGTTCCCTCATTGCATAAAACAGTCATGACGATGCACACCTGGTATTCCAGTATTCAGGAAATGGATGCAGAAGGATGAATAACTCAGCATAATCCTCTGAAGTAAATTGAGTCTGAGGCAAGTCTGCAGATAAATGTTTTAAAACAACAACAACAACAATAGAAACTGCCAATTGCCCTCAAAATGAAGCTTTTTACTATGGCCAATGGGTATGCTCTCTCTCTCTTCTCTCTATCTCTTCTCTCTTTGTTAGCTTTCTTCTCTCTCTCTCCTATTACCACATTTCTTCTCTCTCTTCCTTTAAGTATTTATTTATTATAATTCTGATCATTTTTTCCTCTGGAAGATTAACTGTTTCTAGCTGCTATGTTCATTCTTCTCTTTGTCGTGCATTCACCCTTTCTTACTATCATTTGATGAAATGGTAGACCTGAGTACCAGGAACCAAGAAATGCTCATGTAGTTTGTTGGACAGGGCACTGAATGCTGCTATGATCTCTTGACTTTCATCTCCTAGACATTAACAAAGACTTCTCTCCAGTATGGCTGGTACACCAACTCTTAATGAAAGACCGGGTCCTGGATGGGCTTAAACATTAGAAGATTTGATTTAGGAAGGAGATTACAGAATTCTTGAACACTGCACACGGATATGGCATTCAACATACAATGTGTTTAACATCAGTGCCTATCTCATTATAAGAAAGCCACAGATTTTAATAAAGCATTTATTGATTACTTTTGTGTCACTCTGACCAAATATAAAACAGAAACAATTTCACAAGAGAAGAATGTATTTTGGCTCACAGTTTTAGAGAGTTCAGTTCAAAGTTTTTTAGCCCTAGGCATTGGAACAAATTATCACAGAGGCTGTCATTTATGTCTCAGGGACAGAAAGCAAACAAGCAAAAGAACATTCTATGTTTATAGAACTTATGTATTTGAGCAGCAATGAGAGGAATAGCAATAGCTTATGAGAGATAGAAATGGATTTACTTACGTTCTTCCACCATGTTTCTTTTAATCCAAAGAAGAAATCCAAAACTACTATCAAAAATATAAAGAAAAGTCACATACTGTGAAGGATGTAGAACATTTCATTTATTATTTGACAATCAAATTTTATTTCCACAGTATGATAGTAGGGTTCTACCAATTAGAGTAGGCATTAATAATGTATTAATTTCCAGAAAATAAGAAGTATGTATTAATCATACACACATGCATACATATAACATTTTCTTTCAGTCTAAAAATGTTTGAGTCAGCTGGACTAAAATGTATTCATATGTGGAGAAATATACAATCACATGTCCTGGCTGCTGGATTTGGAAGACTACTATAAGCAGGATTTCTCATATTTAGGTCTAATTATTTTACTTTTAGAAATAACTTACAAGAGCAACCTGAAAGTTCATCTAGTTCTTAGAGAACTCATCAATACATAAATAAGCTTTTTAAAGCTAGAAAGTATCAGGAAATTCAAAGTATATGGAAGTATCTAGAAACTACTTTGCAAAATTACTTTCATGTTTTACACTAATTTGTAGGAATCCCAATAGAGAAATGGAGAGAAAGTGCAGGTTATTTTATCGTTCATACTGATGCACATCTTCTTGGAAAAATACAGAGATGATATAAGTATGCCTCTGGCCATATTCACATAGGCAATATAATATGGCTTTTGCCACCTGGTGTCCGACTCAAAATCTTCCTAAAACTCATGAGAAATTATAAATTCTTTCAGCTTTCTATGATGAAATGATTTCCAGACAAACAGGGACAGTTCAAGCAAACCTTGTCATGTCACAGACTGTGCAAACAGAGTGAGAAACAGTACATACCATTATCAGGAGTGTTGGGAGAATGACACCCATTCCTCTGTCCTCAGTTGGGTTAGTGATCAGAAATACTGGAAGGGGCAGCTTGACTCTTACATTCCTTTATTCAGTTCAGTTACTGAAAAAATAATCCCAAGCTACTATTGCATTCATTGTTTTCTCTCTGCTAGTAGAAGGGTGCATTATGGACATGCCCTCATAAAACTGAAGATAAATAACCTGAATAAAGAAATGCTGCCCTGGATTAAGTGTCTTGTTACAGAAACTTAGCCCACAGTCACAGACACCCCTGGTACTGCCCCCTTTGAATGTCTGCTTTCTATCCATGCTTTGTATTATGCCAAGAAAAAAAATATTAAAAAATGGCAAGTGCAGTCCTTTGTTAGAGCACACAATGAGAGGCAAATACACACTATGCCTACTAGTTCAGTCGGAAACTATAGATCTCTACTATCTGATGCAGCTTTTATGGGTTCAATAAATTTGGAGTCTGTTAATGAATCTACTATAAAAAATAAAATTCAATTATAATTATTGATTCACAGTATATTATGTTAGGATTATGTACAGATTAAAAATGAAAATGTATTAAAACAATATTAAGAGGTTAGATGTAGATCTCTGGCACAAATCATCTTCAAACTGCAGTGCAGCAGGAACTGAACTGAAGTCATTATTCCAATTGAGAAAGTAAAATAGCAAATTTTCTTAGCATCATGGTCATATATCCATCCAATTAGGATCTTCTGGTTGTATTTTTTTTATTTTCGGATCAGTTTTAGATATTTGTCTTTGTAGAGGAAGAATGCATTACTTGGACCAGAACATCCCAGAACTAGAGTCATGGTCATAACCAAGGACAAAGTCTCACATGTTCCTTTGATTGGATGGAGCTTGTTAACAGACATACATAGCATTTGTAAAATATGGATATTCATGAATTTGAACTTCAGTCACCATTTACTGAACCTCTGACTACTGGTCTTTTTTAATCTAACGCTCTGTGCTTATAGTTAGTAAGATATGCAAATCTTGTGTCTCCTAGAGAAATTACGGGTCCTGGGTACCAATAACTGGCTCTTATAAAGCATCTTAAGATTTTAAAGGAAAAGCCAGGCAGTGGTGGTGCACACCTTTAATTTCAGCACTCAAGAGGCCGAGGCAGGCAGATCTCTGTGAGTTCGAGGTCAACCTGGTCTACACGAGCTAGTTCCAGGACAGGCTCCAAAGCTACACAGAGAAACCCTGTCTCGAAAAACAAACAAACAGAAAAATTAAAGGAAAGTCAGCAGGTGCCATTTTGAGGATCCCACATTGTTTCCCTGAGGCCTGTAAGGCTGTTCTTAGCCCATGTTGTGGATGCCTGCTAATAGACATAGAGCAGAAGACACACTCTCCCAACACAACTTCCATATGATGTACCTTTGTCCATATCACTGTATTTCTCTCAAAAGCACATTGAAAGTTCTGTTCTTTATCTGAGAATCTAAGGAAACTGTGTTCATTAAAATCTCAAACTTTATCAATAAATATCATGAAACTAAGTTAATATTATCCTGTTGACAACTGACGATATCAGGTTGAGAGGATTTTCTAAGTCACGGGAGAATCGTCCTTGAAAATCTGTGTACGTGTTTAAGCAAATTTTGTAAAGGATATTAATTAGCAGATTCATGCATAATTTATTTTGGGATCGTGTATGTGTTACGAGAAGAAAGGATTGTGATAATGTACTACAAACACACAAGGGAATTTGATATAACTGAAAATAAAAACAAGGACATGAAACTGGCAGGAAAATATATGAACTGAAAAGTGTTATATTAACTAAGGCAAATTAATATCACATGTTCTCTCTCATATCAGATCCAAGATTCTAATTTTTGTATGTATTCATTTTATGTGAATAAGGGTAGAGGTCAAGAAGCTGAAAAGGGGTCCATGAGAGGGAAAGAAATAGAAGGCTTTAAGGAAAAGGAAAGACGGAGAGGATGAAAGACCACATGCAGTATGGTGGTAAAAAGGGGACTATTGGAGGCAAAGGATGTAGGAAGATGGAAGGCTATGTGGATGAGATAACCAACCAAACTCGTGTATGAACATTTCACAGTGAGACCTGCTCCCTTGTATTCTAATCAAAACCTTTATAATGAAATTTTCAGTGTTAAAAACGTAAAGGAAGAGAGTGGGAAGAAAAGGATGGAAAGTGGGTACCTAGAAGAAAGAGGTGGCGGATGTGTTGTTCTTCATGAATCTGCACCCGGGCTTCCCAAGTAGGAGAGGAACCTGGTATCTGCCCCTGAGGGCAGTTGTCCAAGTGGACACACAGTGAGCTCCAAGAGTTTAATTTAAACATGGCTCAAAATTCACAAGTTCAGAGCAAAGTAACACCCTCCCCTCACGATATTCGCTCTAGGTTGCCTAAGGCAAAATGCTACTTTTTATATTAGGTTAGAGGGGAAAAGATTTTTCAAAGTATGACTGAAGAATGCCCACGAGCTCTTGAATATCAAATAGTTCCATGAAACAACATGGCTGATTGAAGTGTAAATGAATAAAAACATGTTATTTTCTTTTTCTTTACATCAAATTTCATTTTTGAAAAAGCTAAGAAAGTCATATATGTCTGAAAAATATTCTGAAATATTTGATGAACTAAGCCAAAATATGCTCATCTATGCACAAAAAATGTATGTGCTTGCATCAAAGGACATTGGCACATGCATAGAGACAGAACTGGGTTGTATCTACTTAATAGCATAGGAGGGGTAGATAGTAAAATAATTTCTGACAAATATTGAAAGAATTGGGGCGATTTTCTCTGCTGCCTGCGTCAGCTGTGAAAAACAACAGATAATTTTCATTTTTGTTGTTGTAGATAGTGTCGGTCAGGCTAACAAGTTTAGGTGTCATCAGCATTACCGCTGCTAGCCTCAATCTGACCACTCAACATCTGTCTTACCGAAGACCAGAGTGAACACAACACAATACTGGACTTAGAATTTTTTCTCAGAAGATTGAAGCTCTGTCCACAAGATTTGTAAAATGAACATGGTAGAAAGTAAATGTGCACACCTCCACATGCCCACACATCTTAAGGTACAGAAACAATAACTAGATGGTAAAGCCATCTATTATCTCTGAGATACAGAGATTTACAAGGAACTTCTGAACTTCTAGTAACTTTTGGAATTAACTATAAGGCATCATTTTTTTGAGCACCTTTAAATTGGTTTTTATTATTATTATTCTTTTCAGTTATGTTTCTTTATAACTATACCTTTGAAGTATTTTAGAGAGAAGAAAACTCTGAATAGTCTCAACTCATTGGAATTTCAAATTTAGATTTTGACTTAGTTTTCAATAATTTCGTGATCACCATGTCAAAGATTGATATGTACAATAGTCTTTGGCCCTCTAATTTTTTTCTATGAAATAAATTAAGTTTTAACATGCTTGTTTTCATCAGAGCCACCATGGAGGTATTTCAACAGCGTGTGTGGATATTGTGGTCCTCACAACAAACGGATTAGATGGCATTCATTATGTGTGGCCAGGTATACTGCCTGAATTGAGGAATGTTACTCTTTGTAAGAAAGAATTTGTGTTTACATTTCATGCTATTTTCAAAAGTCTTACCGGATATTCATGTAGATTTCTTTTTAAAGTTTGCTAATATCTGAAGCAAGCACACAGCTGTTTTACATTTTAAGCTAGCAGGAATTCCTGAGCAGGGGCAGGGGAGGTAGTTCACTTGGTCACAAATTTACCGTGAACGCATGACTGCCATGAGGATCTGAGTTTGGATCTTCATCAGTGGAGACAGATCTGTTTCTGTTCCCTAAGCTCATCTGCACAAATGACTGAGCTCCAAATTCACTGAGAGAATTTGATTCAAAGAATTGATATGAAAAGCTACTGAGGGATAGACCAGTTGTCAGCCTCAGGTGTTCACAGGAACACGGATGCATGTCTACTCATCCACATATGTGTTCATATACATAACACAAAAGATAATAAAATAAAATATAATAGAAAATTCCTCATGATAATAGGAACAAAAATGTGCCAATTTGATTTTTTAAAATTAAGAATAATATGACTTTGCTTTGCTAAGAACTCTACCAAAAGCTGTCACTTTCTTGCAGAAGAATTCATTGCAAACATCCCTGAAAAAAGCTGCTTGAACTTTTAAGAAAATAGAAGTTCATCAGCCGTCACCCGAAACATCTACCAGAATCACACGCCTGACCTCTCATTGTGACTTCGAGACTTATTATGAGTGAACATTCATACATAAAAATAATAATATATTTAAATATTTTTCATTTTAAAGATTGTTTTTTTTTCCACATATACACAATTTTTAATGTTTTAGTAATTGCAGGCTAACTTACCTATGGCTTTTGCTCATGTTTAGAGAGGGAACATAAAATATGATTACAAAAACAGTTCATTGTGTTTGATTAGAGACTGGTATAGCATTTTTAATAACCACAGCTGTAACCAAGAATGAGAATTTCCCAGTTGCCCTTCTACATTATTCCAGGATTCTCTCTCATCTTCTCATCTGTAAGCTTTGCCAAGAACAAGGGTCAAGGCCAAAACAAGTCTCCGTTCTTTTTTTTTTTTTTTGAATAATTCTCCAACCATTTTCTACAACCATGTTATCAAGTTAAATTGCTTTTTCCTTCATCTAATTGTGGCAGTTCACAAACCCATGGGATCTTACTGGTCTTTCTTGAACTGTAGTAGAGCCCGCTTCACTGTAGTTCTCTCTCCTTCATTCGTTTCTCCTGCACTGATGCCTAGCCTCAAATGGACGACTCCTGACACCATGTCGCACTAGATTTTGTAGTCCCTCTTCTTCAGTGGTCTCAAATCTAATTTAGGTTGGATAATGGTGGTCAAAGTCACACAAGTCATCCTCTCAACACAAACCCACCAACCACCACTTTGTCTCTCTTGGGATTACTCCTCATTTCCTTTCTTTTTGTATACTTTTCTTTATTATGAATTCCATATTCATTCTCTCTATTCTCTTAACTGTATTTGTATTTATGTAAATAAACTTCAAAGCTTTCTCATGTGTATGTAAATGTCCATGGAGGGTAACAAAAGCCTCTGGAGCTGGTGTTATGGGCAGATGAGGCCACCCAAGATAATTGTGGAGACAGAAACTGGGGACCTCTGCAACAGCAGTAAACCCTCTTCACTTCTGAGCTGTCTCTCCAGATTCATCTTCTCTATGTACTCATTTTTCCTTAGTCTTTGGCGTGACTAGCATCATAGGTGTGTTAACCATGGCTCATTTGACAGCTATCTTTATCTACTTTTGCTTTAATTTTCTAGTAATCTTATTTTCACCTGGCATGCTGCCATGTATTATTCTTACTTGTATAGTGAGAATAGTGAAAACACATGTAAAATAAAGCTAAAGAGAACAAAACAACAGACAGGTCCCAGTACAGAAAATCATAACCAATCAAAATATAGATACTTGGAGTGAACTCCCAATGGATACAACACTCTCATATCTAAGGCTCAGGGAAAAATGTCAAAGAAGCAACAGAAGAATTGCAAAAGCCAGAGGATTAAGGGTTTTCCTCTAAAATTGTGTTTCTTGTAAGATCGGAAGCTACACCAGCGAGCTCTCTTCACTATGATCACCCAGAAGTGACCTGGAAAAGGATGATACAAGTAGACATGCCAAACTGGTTGGGGGAAAGGCCATGAGGCCCCAACCTTACACAAAGCACTCTAGGTAACTAAGGAAATTTCTTAGTGGTAGAGGTGTTCTTTCTCAAGGAAAGGCAGGCCAGTTAGTTGTTCAGGAACAAACACTCAGTTTTTGAAACACACATAATAGTAACTGTAAATGGACTGAACATGTAACATTTTGGAGTGTGTGTGTCTGTGTGTGTGTGAGAGAGAGAGAGAAAGGGAGAGAGAGAGAGAATGGAGACAGAAGGAGACACACACACACAGAGAAGAGAGAGAGAGAGAGAGAGAATGGAGACAGAAGGAGACACACACAGAGAGAAAAGAGAGAGAGAGAGAGAGAGGAGACACACACATACACACACACACACACACACACACACAGAGAGAGAGAGACAGACAGACAGACAGACTAGGGACACTTAACCAAACAATTCTATCTAAAACATTATAGGAAGTTTTAAGTCATGTACGGAAATGTTGAAGATATCTGCTTGCCATGTTTTAATGCGATCTCCTACAAAGTCCATTCCTGTCTTTTTCTATAACAATCCTTAACCAAGAACACACAAGTAGACCCCTTAACAAAGATGAAATAAAAGGTAGGTGCTTTTCTGCTACTCTAGGCTGTACATTGTATGATCTAAAGCATCACCAATTCATTTTTATGAATTACTTTTGTTTCTGCCTCTCTAAGTATCACATTATAGTATTTAACAGCACAATTTAGACATAAAGTGATACATTACTTAATATTTCACATATCTTATATCATATATACTATTTAAAATGATATAATCTTTATAGTTGTATTGTTATACTAAAAAATGAAGTATTTGTATTCAAAAGCACAATGAAAATTTGGGGATGAGAGGAGGAAATGGTGTTAGTCAAACCAAAGAGCATGAATGAAGGCAGACATCTCAAGTTAGGGTCTTTACGAAGGGAGATTCCAAGAAAACAACTACATCTACCTAGGCTATTAGGTAGGAAGGTTAGACAATCAGTATAAAATCAAGCTAGAAATATTTGTGCAAGATAGGTGCTTTACTTCAAGAGTCAAGTAGCTGATGACAGTTAGCTCAGTCAGTAATGAAAATCATAATAAACTGAGAAAAGAATGTTGCATATCGTTCAATTTAAGTCAATCTTTAGACCTTGTACTTTTTAAAAGGTTTACACAAGGCACCAAAAAGCAGACCTAGCTCTGTGTGTTATGAAGCCTGGAATCCCATGAATACATTGAGCTATGGGTGGAAACATAGTCAATCCACATGGGTGTCCCTTCCATACATGCTGAAAGGAAAAACACTTTCCCGAATCCTGCCCCATCTTAAGGAAGCAGGGGGAGGGTGGTGGGGTAGTAGGGGAGCGGGAGTGTCGGGAACAAGGGGAGTAAATGTAAATTTTTCTTTTAACAATAATAAAAAAAAGAAAGAAGGGAAAAAAAAGAATTATCAATACTTTTGTGATAACATAGGACCGAGCTTCTAAGATACCAATTTCAAGTCAAGAAAAGATGGCCAGGGCAAGTAATAGCTTCAGAGTTTATGAAAATAATACAGGCTTAAAATTAAAGTCTGACTTGAGTCAGAATTATCCAGAACTAATTCCAAGAAGAGTTCTGAGAAAGTATGAATTTAGAATGAGAAGAAATATAAAGAAGTAGGACATGGAGATAAAAGGATTCAAGTTTTTCAGATAGAGAATAGGATATATACACATTCATCTAAAACATTGATTTGAATCCAGAGCCATAATGATCATGACTTGAAGATTGGGAGAAGCCTGAGTGGTCAGGAAAGAAGTAGCCAGACTGCTGATGCATGGACCACAGGCTTTGTCTCTCTGATTGCAATGCCCCTGGCTTAGACAGGTGCATAAAAGCTCTTGGAGTAAACTCATGCACTGTCATTAGAAGCTGAACTGCTTCCCTGGGGATGCTTTGTGATATACAGTGGCTGAGCTTCTCCACTATCCTTATGAGATAAGGTGCCTTATAAATGTTATTAGCTGCAGGTTTTATGGCAAATTTTATGCCATTTTGATTATGATGCTGCTGGATGACAGCTAGTTTACGTTGCTTAAATATCCTCTGTATCTAATGCTGGAAGGAAGCTAATTAGCTATAACCATGAAAATGGCTGTCATGTGCAAAGAAAGCTATGTGGAGTAAATTTCTTTACGCTGGGATTGAGAACATGGCACGATGATTACCTTCAATTTTCAAACATTTACACAAACTAAAACTCATAGAAAGGAAATTCAAAAATGAAAATGAACAAACTGTTGTTTTTAAAAATCCATTTTTATAGGATGCATTCACAACCCAAATTCTTTAATAGTTTACAGCCCAATGAATCAGATTTCCTTGGTCACCAACTCTGTGAGTTTATATCTTTATTAATGTTTCCTGATGGATCATCATTCCATATTTCTTGGGAACATCCTAGATAACATGTTCCCAACATTATTTAAGACTCATTATTCACCGAAATAAAGAATGCAGAAGCACAAGTTGGGTAGTGGGGATATTTTATTAGTGTGTGATGTATTCTAAGTCCCTAATCAGCATAAAACACTCGAAAGAGTCTATAAATCTCATTAAGAGTATTAGAATAAGAAAAATTGCTGCTTATTCAGTTAGTATAGGCAAGCCTTCCAGAAACAAAATTCTAACTTGCGTCATAAATGGCTCCTGGAAAACCTGTATTACTTTTTAACACTGAATTGACATGGATCTGCTTATTACACAACAAGCACGAAGAAAAGGTCAACACTTCTTTCTTAAGGTATCTGAATTTTTATCTAAAAAAGGTCAACATCCGGAAATTAGCAGCTTTAATTTAGAGATTTTCATGCCTCAGTTAGGAGAACACTCCTCTGTGCTCAGGCAAAAAAAAAAAAAAAAACCAGAGCCTAATGTATGGGAGGCATGGGAAGGGACAAGCTAGATCGTGTTATAAGACGCACAACAAGCAGAAGAAAGCTCAGGCTTGAAGAGAGAACCTATCATGTGACAGATTAGACTGGAAATCACAGCTGGCACATTCATTCTTTCCAGATGCTTACCGTTCACAGACAGAGTTTATTGATAGTTTTAATTTAATATTTGAAATGGGATATTTCACATTAAAACCCTACATGTGGCTTCTTTTGGAGTTTTGGAAACACACAAAGCTGTGTGTTCCTACATAGCAACTTTTGTCTCTAGGTAAGATCTCCTATTATCCTGTCAGGTGCTCCCCTGTACTCATCCCCAGCAGGTTTGAGACTTAGGTTCAAGAACTCTCTGAGCTTGAAGTAACTTTTCCCACTAGAAGGGAGATATTCTGAGACCAGCATCAGATAGTTGTAAGGGAAGAGTCACAGAAATCCTATGAACAGAGAGTATTGTGTACTCCTGGCCCTCTGACTTCTCACATACAGGGAGCATTGGAAAACGTCTTTCAAAAGAGAAATGCTGTGAATAGCAGTGTCCACTCTGTCACAGAAGCCATTCCTTCCTTATTGAGTTCTTTGTCAGGATCAGACCAGCAAGTACAATCAGCAAAAGTCTCTATGCTTCCTCAGACCTTAGACACAATGACTTGTTTATGGGTGGCTGAAATAGAAGCCGCTTAAATCAAGTCGTTTTCATTCATTTTAGACATGTGCGCCTCAAATGTCTTTTACATAACATACTGGAATATGAGCTTCCACACGGGGGAATGAATTCCCTTAGGTCAATACTCCATCATGGTTAAAAGTACCTTTCTAAAAACAAAGCTGTGGTTTTTTTTCTTTCTGATTCATACTGGTATATCCTTCTTGAAGAGAGAAAGTGTGAGTTTGGAAAGTGTTGCCTGGGGTAAAAAGTTGGAATAACTAGAAGAAAGCTCTCTGAGAGAAGAATAGGTGTTATGAACAACAGTGAGTTGAGTTGAAGCCTTCTTTCCCCTAGTTGGCAAGGTCATTAACATGTAGTTGGAACTAATTACCGTCATATCCCTTACCCACTAGGATCTCAGTTAGATTGATGCAGATGCATCCACGAATTGGCTCATGGAAGACATCTACCACCTTATCCTCACAGAGCAAATTATATTAAAGAACATTATGCACCTTGCATTGAGATTTATCTCTGCCAGAAACAGATACAAATAACTCATTAAGTTAACACTTTTTCTGAAAAGTATCAGTAATAAAAACTCAACCACATTTCATTGCTAGGTTTCACTGATTCCGTTTACTTATTGACACATTTTGATTCATCGATTGCAAAAAGGAAGAAGATTAAAGAAGTGGAAAAAACCAGTTAATTGTTTTCGAGCTTTGATTTATTTTCATGTATGTGTGGGAGTATTCAGTTGTGATTGCAGGCAAATGCTGAGGCCAGATAGAGTAGCAAACCCCCTGGAATTTGAGTTACAGCTGCCTGTGAACTGTCTACTGTGAACTGAAAACCATTCTTGGGATCTCTGCAAGAGCAAGAAGCATTCCTTAACTGCTGAGTCTCCAGTCCCTCCAATTTCTAGTTTTGTGCAATATCTAGAGAACTAGTAATAAGCAAAACCAATCAACTTACTTATTTATTTTGGAATTTGGCTACCAATTGTGGTTAGTTCCCCAAAAGAGCAGTTGTTTGTTGTGGAATCATGCATAAATATATCTTGATTTTTCTTTCATTTACTTATTCTGTGAAGCATGTACTGATAAGCACAGAGGGGCATTCAGAAATGACTGAAACAAGGTGCCAGCCATCAAGGAACACACAGCATATTGCTGAAAATAAACCCTTGAGCTAGCTGTAGAAACAAGGGGAACATATGCAAAATTTTCAATGCTTCATTCAGATATTAAGGTACAATATTATGTGGGAAAAGAGTGTACTATAGTCTGACCCAACAGAATTGCTACAAATATGTGTTAGACAAATGAATGCATGAGGGAATGAAACAAAGTTGCTTTGAAATTGGTTAATCGGGTTACATAATATGTAGTGGGTGAAACGGCATCTATAAACTAAGAAAGAATAAATGAGAAGATATTCTACAGGCAAGGGAAGGCAGAAAAGTATGAAAAACTATTCAAGAGTTTCAACAAATATTTGTCAAGGGTGAATTGGATAAATTTGTTAAAACAAAAAACTGGAAAATATTTGACTGGTTAGGTTCATGAAGGGGAGATAAGTTGAACCTTTTTGGATAAAATAGTTGCATTAATTCAAAGAAAGTCAGGTACAATTAAATTGAAAATATTCAGTTTATGAAATATGTACTAAACAATTTAGCAGCATCATGCAAAGGCAGGCATATAAATATGCTTTGAGATTTAAAAAAATATTTCTCTTGGACTATGCAAATGACAGAGCCAGGGTTGGATCTGCAACCATAAATTCTTGTTGGAAGATAAACTTGGGTATCTCTTACCTGAGTAATGGAGGTCTGAAAACAGGAGTCCTCAGGCCTTTGTAATACAGTCCCTTTACTACTGCATTTACTTCTTAGAAATGCTAAATTAGGGTTTCAGGTTTTTTATTCTGCTCTGTCATATCCCCAGCTTTCCAAAATGATAAAAATAAAATTGGCCAGAGGATACTGTGCTATGATAAATTTACTTATGTGGAATCTTCTGAACTAATTAGAATATTTCAGGTAGATATTCTCATATAACAATCATTGTTGGTTTACTTTACAATAATTTCTTGAATTATATTTTAAAATGTTTTTCTTATGTGCTGATTTTACTATCAAACTTAAAAGTAATTAAAAATTAATCTTTCAAAAGTTTATCTACTTGAATTTGCCTTTTCAGGGTAGAAAATTTATTGTCAGGGTAATAAATATAGAGGGGGTGTAACCAGAGCAACTTCACATTTTATATGACGTTTATGAACTCTCTAAAGATCTTGTTTTGCAGTAAGAAAGCCGAAGAACACATCCCCAAGAAACCCATCTCTCAACACTATGGAGAAATATCTCTTTAGTCATGGTGAGGTTTGTAATCTTCTGGGAGATGGACTGTCAGCTTGTGTGCAGGCTCTTCAGCAAAGCATTTAATGGTTTCCATTTTTAGGCCCCTAGTGAGAAATGATTCCCCTGACCCGTTCTTGCAAATGATCAGACATCTTCAAGGATCTAGCCATTTGCTCTCTAGTCAAACAGAGTAAACACCATGTTCCTAAGTGCTACAACCCTGGGAAGGAAATGGTCACTTGATTCCTCTTGGGCACAGTGAAGGGGTAGTAACTTCATGAAGGCATATGTTCCTAAGTTCTTACAACAGCAGAATATCATTCTCTAGTTTATGTTACATTTCCTACATATAGATTTACCTCCCTTGCGTTTATTAAATTATTTTTATTCTCTTTAGAGATTTTTCAAGTAAAATTGGTAACTAGTTAAATGAAGGATTCTATGCTTCAAATTAATAAATGTACACATATGTATCTCTTTCCATTATTCTACTTCCCTTTAGATTTAATTATTTTCGATGGAAGTTATGTTTTAAATGAATCCCAGAATTCACCCTTTGAGGGATATAATTCTCCAAAAGGTGAACAAGAGGCTTGATTGTAATATGTCCATTAAAATGTCCTCACAAACCTCTCCAGTCTAAATTATCTCAGGCTGCTGTGCCTTTACAGCCTTATTGATTTGAAAAATAACAAACAAGTATAAATGACATTTACAGCTCTTAATTGGTGTCATTAGCGGTTCTTATTATTCCGCAGGACAAGCACTAACCCTTTATTGAGAATTCAGTGAGGCAGGTCTGCGCAGGACTCATCAGCCTTAAAGACCAGTAATAAAACAGTCCAATGACTGACTTAGAGCCCTGTTCATCAACAAAGGCCACAGGCAGCTAGGCCCTATTTTCCCTTGATTTGTTTTATGCCATTTTCTAGACCTTAGGACTCCAACAGAACGAAACAGTCTCAGACTGTGCGGTAGTTGGAGATGATTTCTCTTACTACCATTGCAAGCAGCATTCAGGGTTTCTATTACATTGTGTCTTTGTTTGCTTATTAATGCTGTCCACAGTACACAGGTAAGCCATAGGTGAGGCCTCTCCCTGCCATTTTTTACAGTCACCTCAAGCATCCACTGTATCTATTGAAAAGGAGTAGATATTTTTGCAGATGTTCTGCCTTTATCACAATTCAAGACCTAACCTTGAGTTTTCCTTATCCATCACCTATCTAAGAATTCAATGGGTGACAAGCAGTTTTCCTGGATCTTTGGTTGGATGACTAGCTTTCA
>JAQHUG010000184.1:2121558-2138776 GCA_028555095.1 Dicrostonyx torquatus
TTTTTTTCTTTTAAATTTTCCCAGAGAAAACAGCTGTATACCTCTGCATTCCATGGTGGAGTCAATGTTGTGACCTGTCTCTTCAGTAGGCTGTAGGTGATGCCTACCAACTGATCCATACTTCTTATTGGGAATCAGTGAGCAACCAAGAAGCGGTAATCCTGCTATTTGGCTCATTTAAACAAGGACAGCATCTCTCATTCAGGAAGGTTCGGTGGCCAGAGTCATTTTTCTTCCTCACTCACTTGCAATTGACATGGATCAATGAAATAAAAGTTAGGAAGAGAGGATAACAAGTGTAGCATATGATTTTTCCAAGTTGCTGTTTCACATATACCAGAAAATAGGAGAATATAGGTATCCCTGTAAGCTGAAGGAGGAGTAAGATGAAAAGAATAGTTCTAGTTGTGGGATGGAATTTTTATTTTTATTTTGAGATCCTGATGGCCAACTAATACAATTCCTGAAAAGTAAATACAATATTTTCAATGACTACTGATTCATAGTAGTTTATTCTATTTTTATCATGTGCAGTTAAACCGTATCATTGATCAGCTGACAAGCTTTGCATTTGAACCCTAGCCTTGAATCTAGAAAAGCTCATAAACTTGTCTTCACGCCAAAGCTGATGCATAACTCCAGACCTCCATGGCATATTCCTGTCCCTGGTTGCCCATCTTTGTGAACAGAGATTTTCAAGGAGGTTGTCTTCTTCCATCAGATAAAGCTATGTTATTTTCAAAGACTGAGATACTTAAAATCAACTCAGCTTTAATGATAACTGGTCTGAAAGCCCTCAGGAACAAAGGGAAGACATCTTTGGGTCAGGGGTAGTTTGCATAATCAAAGTTGGCATATTTCAATTAGTCAGTATTTATCCATAAATGGTATGGGTTACTTTGGTTAAACTTATATATAGATTCCATCTGAAAGTTAAAGGCTCAGTGAGAGATTGGTATGATTTTCTACAGAGGAACCAGAACACAGTCTTCTCTCAATTCACCCAGCAAACATGGTGAATCTCAGGAGCAATAGCACATTTGCAAAATTATCTAGATGGGTTTTAGACAAAACTCCTGAGTGGAGTAGAAAAAAATGACAGCCAAAGAAATAATTTTTAAAATTTGTCTCTTGGTTAGGGTCAAGAAAATCATGACCTCAGAATGAAGTATCATTTATCCAATGGCATTTTAGTGAATGATTTAGGAGGAAGATCATTCAATTGGGATTCATAAAAAACCTGGATTTTAAACTCATATTTTTCAGATTTACTATGTGACCTTAAACAATTTACTTAATAATTCAAGACTCCTGTTTTCTCATCATAAATGAAAGAAGCAAACCAAACGATTTCTAATATTTCTTCCAGCACTAGCATTCTGAAAATTTATTCTTTGACAATAAGCATCCTCAAATGAGCTTCTGCTTGAGGGTGCAATTGGTTTTGCTAGCAGATGTACATTCTGTGAACTATGCAGAATCCAAAACAGCACCTAAGGAAAGTGAAACCTTGTTTCAGACACCATAAGCTAAGAACACTAGCCCAGAGAGACTTAGTAGGTGTATACTCTGAACTTTACTTCAAAAGTTGTGGGAATTGTGGCTTAGTGGGTAGAGTGGGCAAACTAAGATGTTTATTCTATCAGGTAAAACCCTTTATCACTGGATTAATTGAAAAGCATTTCACCGCACAAGCATTAATTTATACCCCAGATGTGTAGATTCATATATAACAACCACTTTGCCTATTAGTTGATAGAAGCCAAGACTTCATTCTTAATTTCACATGATTTCTATGTAAGAAACAAAATGCAAGGAAAGCTAGAATTGTCACCCGGGGCATATTTACTAGATTTCCATAGCCAATGTTACAGAGAACAAGAACTCTTAAACTAAGAAGTGCCCAGATTGTGCCATGATATTGTGAACTTCACAGTGGTTAATCGTGCACTTTCAAAGTATCTATTAGTTAGCACAAGTTATGGTCTGGCAGACATAGCTGATCCTTCTTTTGTGTGTTGTCTGCTCTTCTCATGAATGAAAGGCATTATGATGAGGGCTGAGGATGGAGATCAGCTCTTGCAAAAGCTACTAACAGCACAAATCACTTCTTATATTCTCAAATATTTCTGTCACACCAATTAGGAACCTGGATTGAAAGAATTTAAGGTTAATTTCATCTTTGAAGTTCCAAGATTTCAGTAGATAAATATAGATGATATATACATGATAATATGTATATGATGAATGATATTTAGAAACCTGATACATGGGAAAGTAGGTAGGTAGATAGAAAATAGATAGACAAACACTTATTTAATAGACATTCCCCCACAAAGGTTGTTGAGAGGGTACAAGTAAAAAGTTAAATTGGGAGATGGCCCCCAAGTTCTCAGTTTAAAAGATTTCTATTTTTCCCTTGTCTGCTGTAGGAACAGATTAAATGAGAAAATTTCAAGTTATAAATATTTAAACTTCTTTTTTTTTCAACTCGGAGCTTGGATGCAGAGGCGTTAAGCACTTTAAGACATAGATTGAAAAGAAATGTCATTATCTTGATTTTCTGAATTGATTTGCTTAATAACAACACTTAGCATTTATATAGTGTTCTGTATTTCCAAATTGCTTTATAATCATTAATCAGTTAATTCATACAACCTCTCTGCGAGGTCAAGATTATTATCCCAATTTTACACACAAAGAAATTGAGATGTGTAGAAATTAAATGACTTACCCAAGGTCGTAGAGGAATTGAGTGACAGGCTGTGGGTTAAAACCTGGGGACCAAGTCCACACCGGTGAAATGGATTTTAGAGCTGGCACAATCAACTGAATAATTAAAGGGGACATCACTATTTCCTTTCAATTAGAAAATTTACAGGATACCAGTCCCTAACCAAGCTTGGGCTCTTAGAAAGCTGTCTCTCTCAGATATTAATTTGCATTCCTCTCAAACAACTCAACCAGACACACTTGTAAACAAAGCCCAATTTGTAATATTTTGTTCTTAATAGGTGGCTAATATATGGGTTTTCTGAAATGTTTTTCCCTCTCATATTTGTTTGAGAACTTTTCAAAATAGGATTGTGATGTATTGTTGATTTTAAATTTTTCTCCAGCTCCTCCTGTCCCATTTCAGGGGAGGAAACTGGCACACAGAGAGATAAAAATAGAGACTATCTGACTTTAAATCCAAGGTTCTCTGTTTTAGACACCAAACCCAATAGAGTGATGGCTTACTTAGGCATGATTTTGTAGGCCAGATCCCTTTTCAACTAGTCTTTCAAAAATGAAAGTAAAATAAGGCAGAACAGACTTTCAAAAGCTGTTGCTGTTGATGTTTTTCTGTCTAGGGGAAAGAGGATTAAAGGGAGAAGAAGCAACAAGAAAGCGGGGAGGGCAGCAGGACATGGAGGGAAAGAAGCTCCACATAAAATGTGTGTTCGAATAAAAACGTTTTCAAAATCAGTTAAAAATGTTCTCCTTTTATTTTAGTTATTTTTTTTAAGAGGAAGAACAAAAGTATGGTGATAAACCATCAAGCAAAGGGAAAAGCCTGGATGAGGTAAGGTGACATAGGAAGAAAGATTGTGCAGGAAACTAGCTGGCTTCAAATCTTTCCCCAAGGCGTAGGGGGCAAGAATTCATGATTAAAGGAACCAGAACCATTAATAAAAAGACTAAAACCACCAGCATTTCCTGAGCTTGAGTCGGAACAACAGAGGACATGTTGGTTTGGATAGAGAAAAACATGTAGAGATTTGTTTCCCCAAGTCAATTGGTTTCCGCTGTTGCCATTGTTTCTCTCCCCTGTGTTAAGACCTTACCATGAAAAGAGCAAGGAAGAGACATCTGTAACGTTCCAAAGTTTGCCTTGCTCACTCTTAGCTTTGGAACCCTGGCAAGTTTCTCCAGTCTATGAACTCAATTTGCTTCCTAATATTGATGTCGTAGAGTCTCTGACAAGAAGGGTGAGCATTAGCTTAATCCTATTAGCAGTCATTGTTCTGTTGTCCAGCTTTCTGTCTCTGAGTCCATGCCTTAGGAGCTGGGACAGAAACAGTCTTCAGTTTTGGCTGAGGAGGCAGATTTTTAAAGATATCGAAGAGGTACCAGAACTAACACTTGGAAATTAAAGCCTAAGCTTGTATGTTTATTTGATACTTACATCAAGAATAATAAAGACAAAGGAAAAAGATAAATTTAAGATAACAGAAAATAATTAAGCTTTAAGAAAATAAACAGGTCCCAGTCATTGTCAGATGAGAAAGTCAACAAGTGCCAAGACAATTGTTGTTCCAATTTTCTGGGTTGCTAGCTAGAAATGTCACCTAGATGCTTTGAGGCACTGGGGAAGCCTGTCCTGTGGTTTGGTACTGGAGATCAAACGAAGTATTAGATCCACGAAAATGACAGAGCAGCTAGCCGAACTCTACAAGATAAGTAACAAAGACTGGCTCCTATTGTAAAGTTTATGAGACAATCAAATTTCCCTCTAAAGTGTGTGATCAACTGGAACTTCCTGAGGCTTTAAAAATAAACTATTCTCCTCCTTTTGAGTGCTGTCATCTTTCTGCGAATCTACATATTTGTCGCAATTTTATTTTTGTATCTGCTTCATTTTCTATACTCTCCTGATGCAGAGATCTGACTGGAATCACCCCAAGCTTTGATTATGCAGGAGATAACTGCCTGGGTATTTCTAATTTTTGAACTCTGCTTTCGTCCTGCTTATGAGGGTAGAAAGGCAAGGACTTCGAGTTTAGCTATATCGCGGCTTTCATCTTAGTACTACCAAGTAATATAAGAATTCAGTCTCACCCGTTATCTATCTATTTGTGAAGATCAAAGCAGAAATGTTTAAATCGTGACACAGTTGAAAGGAGTAAGGAAGTGAAATAAACGTCCCTCTTCCTTCATCTGCCTTGTTCCACTTGCCACATCTGCACTGGATTTTCTTTCTTTCTTTTTTTCTTTTTTTCTTTCTTCTTCCCTCATACACTATGTTTTTTAATTGCCTCCATTTCTCCAAGTCTTCAAGTTTTGTACTGTATGAACTGTTTGCTTCCCTGTTTGATAAATTTTTTCTTGATTTTCTTGGGTTTGAGAAATTTATTGATTTCTTTCAATTTTTTTTCTTTTCCTCCATTTCTTTAAGGGAATTTTTCATTTCCTCTTTAAAGGTTTCTATCATCCTCATAAATTTACGTTTAAAATCTTTTTCTTCTGCTTCTTCTGAGTTAGGATGATCAAGTATTTCTGTTGTATTACCCCTGGGTTCTGGTGTTACCATGTTGCTTCTTAGGTTGTTGGATGAAATCTTCCTTTGGTGCCTACCCATCTCTTCCTTCAGTTGGTGCCAGCAGTGTCTTTGTGTCTTGGTTCAATCCTTGCAGTGGTTGTTTGTGTCTGTGGGAACTGTTCTAGGTCTGCTCTGCATTGTCACTGTTTGTGTCTCAGGGCATCACTGAGATTTCTTTTGTCCTGATCTTTTGGCCTGATCTCTTGCTCTGCTCTCTTGCTTTGCTCTCTTGGTCCACTCTGTGTAGTCACAGCTTGTGCTTCAGAGTTCCTTTCTTGATCCTCTCTGTGTAGTTGCAGCTTGTGTTGCGGAGTTCCACTGTTGCACAGAGAGTGAACTTGTTACATGAGGAGGGGGCCCTTTGTTTGTCCCTGCCGCCCAGCTAGCCACAGGCTCCCTCTACACACGGTTTGTACATAGCATTTTATCCCACATAGTTTCCCCTTTCAAATTCATATGATTTTTTTTACTGTTCTCATATTACTACCTTTTATTTTATGTCCTGTGTTTTTTTCTCTGAAAATGCTTTATAAAATAGGTTTCAGAGCCGGGCGGTGGTGGCGCACGCCTTTAATCCCAGCAGTCAGGAGGCAGAGGCAGGCGGATCTTTGTGAGTTCGAGACCAGCCTGCTCTACAAGAGCTAGTTCCAGCGCAGGCTCCAAAGCCACAGAGAAACCCTGTCTCAGAAAAAAAAAAATATGTTTCGGGATAAGAGAAGGATAATGTTTTTTAAATCTTTTCAAATTTTTTATGTCACCCATTTCAACATATTTTATTCTGTACCTAGATACCATGTAAAATTCACTAAGTATGGTAGTGTTCTCTTTGACCCCAGCACTGAGGGAGCTAAGACACTAGAATATCAAGATTAATACTAGTTTGGTTCTACTAAAGACTTCCTGTCTCAAAAACAAAAATAAACAAACAAAAAGCAGCAAATGGGAGAAGAAACAAAAGCCTGTCAGCATACTACCTGGTTTACCCCACAGTTTAGGAGATGGGTGGGAAGTGTAATTTACAGTCACATTCTCTGAAAAGCCCTTACGTCTTTGTTACTCATCTCTTTGGTGCTAATAAGAAAGACTGAAGACAGAACAGAATTTGTTGTCCTCTCTGACTTTGAGATGTTATTGTCTAGGGTTATGTTCAGTGGGCCAATGATGAAGACAATTTGATGACACGAATATAAGTCCTGACCCTGGACTTCCAATAAAAATAGCATGCTGGAAAATATGGGGTTTGATGTCTCCATTTTACAAAGAACTAAAATTTTTATTTGATTTTAGATCTCTTTTACACAGAAGCTATGGAGCTAATGTGTAGAGTCTGAGAATTTTAGCAGTGGATATATGGCTAATATCTAAGTAAATTTACCAATTTCTTGTTAAATTTTAAAGATTTTTTTTTTTTTTGGTTTTTTGAGACAGGGTTTCTCTGTATCTTTGGAGCCTGCCCTGGAACTAGCTCTTGTAGACCAGGCTGGTTTCGAACTCACAATTTTACAGATTTTTTAAGATGTCACTTGAAATTTCTCTTTGAATTTCAAGCTAATTTCTTTAATACCCTTTTAAAATAATGTTTATTTTCTTTTATGGTATGAGTAGATGAATTTGCAAGCGTGTGTATGTGTAGGATTCAAGACAGGTTAGAACTGTCCTAGCCTCTGGACCTACAGTTACAGGGAGTTGTGAGCCATCATATGGGTGCTAGAAAACAGACCGAGGTCCTCTGCAAGAGAAGTAATTGCTGTTGAACACTGTTTCATCACTCCAGATGCTTTTAAAATAGTCTTTATTTGAAATTTCTGGGTCAGATAAATGTATATCTCTCATCTTCTTTTCCATTGCCACGATTATCTGTTTTAAACTGTGTATTTCCATGCCAGTTTCTTTCAAGCTATTGGAGTATGGACTGCTTCTACTCTTCCTATTCCTATTTAAATTCTACTTGTGCTTATAAACTGTTCTCATCATACCCCTTGCAGATTCCCGGGACCCACCCTCAGATCAGCTCTCACACCCATGCTTTCTTCATTGAGGGTCCTCTGCATTAGAAGCAACAGTTAAAGTGTTTCAGATCTAGAGTCTTCTAAGTACAAAACTTCATCTCCATCTCAGTATTGACCAGGAGCTTCTGAAAGGTAAGAGACTTATTTCTCAACTTGTATCTCTGAAAGATAACCATTTGAAAATGTGCTTACATTGTTGATGTATTCATTGGATCGAAAGAGGAAGAGAAAAGAATTCTGTGAAAAAGAGTAGTTGGCTTGCAAAACAAAGGGTGGACTTCAAGGAATATCGTATGTGCATATGCACTTCTTTTGTGAATTTTCCAGGGCATTTGAAGATCACCCCCAGTCCTCTCCTTCAGAGCTTTTATGCTCCCCTTCTCATCCTCTTGCTATTTTCTTTATCTTGCCTCTCTCTCCCTTTTTTACTCTGTCCCTTTCCTTTGTTTTTTGTTGATATATGCTTTGGGAATGTATATTATTACTCTAGCATTAGACCAAAGCAAAATATAATTAGAAAGAGAGATCAAAGATGCACCCTCTAATACATCTCAAGGACAACTACATGAATGATTCCTGAATGATTTGCTGTTTTATTAAATCACTCCATGTGGATAATCAAGAACTATGCCACCATATCTAATCTTGCATTAACCCATGCATTTTCAGATGGCTAGAGTAAACCCTCCTAGTTATTATGAAATGTACCTTATTGCAAATGTATTCTTAATTAGGAGCTTGAAGAAGGTAGTGGTTCTTTAAAAGACCCAATGAAATAAACATTGAAACTGAATAAGACTAAAACAGTTAGCAAGATTCCTAGCTCTCAGGATGCCTCTTTAATCTCTTTGGTCTGTGGGGAGATGTAAGTTTGTATCACATGATCTGGAAGACTGGATCATTTCTCTGGTGCTCTGCTTTCCCTGGCATTCTACTTTGTTGATAAATGTTTGCTTAAAGTGTGATATCTATTGAAGGTAAACTCAGCCCTCCACGGTCTCTTATTCTTTGCACCTTGACTAGTTGTGGGTCTCTGTGATAGTTGCTATTTACTACAAAAAGAAGCTTCTGAGGATGTTTGAAAAATGCATTACTACTACTCTCCAGGCTCAAGGATCATTGTGGTAGAGGGGGTAGAAAGACTGTAAGAGCCAGAGGCAGGAGAAAAACCAAAAGAAAACTGGGTTTTATAAAGACAGTAGGGCAGTTGTTCATATGAACTCACAGTGGTTGTGACATCATCCACAAGACGTATGAAAGAGAGAAAACACTCACATGGAGGGAGGAGGAATTGGGCACAAAGTTCCACCAACTTCTGGGAGAAGGAGAGTCAGTTCTCTTTAAAGGTATGGCTACCAGTAGGTACAACCAGCTGCTGGTTGGCCACACACTAAAGAGTACATGGTCAACACTAAAAGAACTTAATGTATACAAAAGAATAGCAAATGAGATGACAAATGTAGGTGAACATTGAATGAAGGCTGGTCCTAAAAGATGACAGGGGAGGAGGAGAAGTATATTCAAAATATAGTGTATGAGATTTACAAATACTTTAGATATAGGGGGTTATTTTTTGGATGTGTTTGTGTTTGTGTGGATAAGGATTTTCCTCCAAGACATTTCTATTTACATATGAAAGTAGGAAGACATATTATATGACCTTTTAATATGAGATGGATAAAAGCAAACAAACAAATAGAATAACCAGATAAAACTCAATAAACTCTATCACATAATTTTAAGATGAAGTGATGATGCCCCATAGGACTGGAGGGGTTAGATCATGGTAAAGTCATGTTTTGCATTGTCAGAAACACTGTGAAAACTGATGTTTCTGAATTTTGAGGCATTCTCTCACCATGTTAAAACAAAATACATATAGACGTACTGGATATTGTACAAAATATTTTAAGAAATATAGTCATAATTTTTTCAGAAAAGTTTTTTGAAGTGTAAGTACATCTAAGTGGACTGGCTCAATTGTCAGGATTATCCAAGGAAGCAAAGTTGATTTGTTGTCTTCAAAAGATAGACTTATCCTTTTGCTCTGATGTATTCCTGGTATGGGAGGTACTTATGTTTATGTGTTGCTTTGATTGGTTAATGAATAAAGAAATACTTTGAGCCTATAGCAAGGCAGAACTTAGGTAGGCAGGGAAAGATAGGCTGTGTGCTTGGAGAAAGAGGTAGAGTCAGAGAAAAGTGATGGAGCTGCTGCCACATGCTGAAACTTTACCGGTAAGCCACTGCCATGTGACAATACACAGATTAATGGAGATGTGTTCAATTAAGATGTAAGAGTTAGCCAATAAGAAGTTAGAGCTAATGGGCTAAGCAGTGATTTAATTAATACAGTTTTTGTGTGATTATTTCAGGTCTAAGGCAGCTTGGTGGCTGGGAAGAACAAGCAGCCTCCTTGCAACACATTCCAGTGATATTTCTTTTGGAAGTGGCTTAGTCTTCACCTCAAAGAGTTCAAAGTTCATCAAACATGACAATTTGAAAAACATAGTAACTCCTAGTAATTAAGACAAATTTAACTGGAACATTTATCTGCTCAGGATGAGGACAGTCCGAAGTGTAGACCATTCAACACCCAAACTGTCATTAGAATGCTGACTTGTTCATATCTAAAGATGCTGAGGCTGGGAGAGACTACTTACAGGAAGTTTCCACCACCTTAGATGACAGGTGTGAATCTTATCTTGCCATCTTTCCCAGTGATTTCCAAGAGTGTTAAGTATGTGTTTTAGAGGAGGTTCATTTCCAAAGCTGCTCAGGAAAAAGAGTTGTTGGTAAATGGTGATGACCAGACAAGGTCTTATACACAATTTGAATGACTTGTAAAGCAAAGGAGGTGTCAGCATTATCAGGGATATATAAAGATGACTTTGTTAATAATTATTAAACCATAAGAATCCTTTAATCTGATTATTACTGAGAATGGTTATGGTGGTTCTACTTGGCATGTAGTTAGCCCAGGTAGAGAACAGTGAAGCCCTGACTTACTGTTTGTGCCTTTAAAAAGTCTTGTCTAGTTTCTATTATTATCAAAAATTTTACACTGGCTAAACTTGTCTCCTGAGTGTTTATGACCACTTAATTGACCAAGATTCTCCATTTGGTGTTTTTGGCCTCAATTAGTTTAGAGTTCAGACTTCAATGGTTACTTAGCAATTGGGTGACATTCCTGGCTTCTTTAGACATTTGTTAGCTAAATTATTCCATCTGTGAGGTTTGTCAGTCAATCCGATGTTGGCTTTGCTTAGAAGTCTGGGGATTATTTTCATGTCTGCTGACTATACTTTTTATAAAAAGTACCTGTTAGTGTCCAAAGGCAGGCTCTGAGTTTCTATTGTCTTTCTCATCAAGAGGATAGGTGACCCACGTCAGTTATAGGATTCTTTAAGATGCTCTATAGTCCCCTAGAACCTAGCTCACCTGGGACTAAGGAGCTCAAACTTCCTTCTCTGGACACATTTGCATAGCCCCTCCAAATAAGGTTGTTGTATACTCAGAAGGTCACTTGAACCAATCTGAAAGAAAAGGTTATATATAAGACACATTTGATTGATTTTGCCTTTTACAAAACAAATATATCTGGGGTTGGTATTGAAGTTTATGTAAACGGGAAAAATGTGGTAAGGTTAATGTTTTTTTTATTTAAAACGTAAAATTTTCTATAATGAAGAATGTGTCTCAGAGGTGAATCAATAGGAACAAAAAGGGAAAAGGTACTGGGAAGATCCAGAATGCCTTAATCAGTAGAGGCTGGAATCTTTTGGATCCCTGGGGTCAGGATCCACCCACTGTCAGAGAATTACGAGCAGCATGAACCATTGTATTCCAGAGTCACTGTAGTTGGTAAGAAGCAAGGCCAAGGCTATCTGGGATTGAAGTGTCTTGCTCTGTCTGACTCTGGAGATCCATCACCCAGCAAGCATTCAGACTTCTGACTAGCAAAGGCCACACTCCACGAGTTTCCTTTACAGGCAAAGATATAGCTTGTTTGTCTTTAAAGCAAATATACAAATATGTCACTAGGTTTCTTTTGTGAGTACAGGAGTACTAGGAATAATCATGAAGAAACACAATGAGAACAATTCACTCTTTCTGGCATAATGACTTAGAGGCATTTTACCAAGAGAATATCTATAAAGTTCTCTTCAGAATGCCATTGATACATTACATAGACAGTGTTTCAAATCTAAAAGGTTCCCTAAGGAGGTTTGATATTAATGATACAGGAAACACTTTGACTTTGTCACCTAGCAACAGAGCCACGCAGAGAGCACTGAACAACTCATTATTTTAAAAAGGCACATGAGTTATAATGACATGGTGATAGACAGAGGTATATAGATAGACAGAGGTTGGGGCAAGACCTAGGTTTTAAAAGGAAGGCTCTTCTCCTTCTACTCTCGTCCTACTTGACCAGTTTCTCTCTACTTACTGGGTCCCCACAGCCACTTGTGAAATAACCACTCTGAGGCTTATTATTAGTTACAATTGTTTGGACAATGGCTTCGACTTCTTATTGGCTAGCTCTCTCTTATACAAATTAACCCATTTCTACTGATCAGCATATAACCACATGGCTGTGGTTTTGCTTTTGTTCTGGCATCTTTCTCCTTAGGTTGCTGATGGCATCTCTTTTCTTGGGCGGCTACATGGTGTCTGCTCTACTATGCCTACTCTGTATCTTTGTTTGGAATTCTGGCCTAGCTTTACTCTGCTAAGCCATTTTCTGAAACAGCTTTATTCATCAACCAATAAAAGCAACTCATACACAGAAGGGCATCCCATATCAGCTAGAGGCCTGTGCCATGCTGTCTGAAAGTAGGGTAGCCAGACAGAGAAGCATTTGCTCTGAAAAGAGTTGTTTGTAGAAAGGAGAAAACAAGGCCAAGGCCTCTTTCCAAGGGAGAAGAGTCATGCTTTTGTCATAAAGAAGACAGAAAATCCCATAAGAGGGCAGAGACATAAGAATATGTCACCTGGAACTTCTTCATCTTTCTTTGGTTTCTAGGTCTGCTGAAACAGTAGCTAATTAAAGAAATGAGAAGAATGAAGAATTGTGCCCAACAAACTTTGGTATTGTTGCCTTGTGGACACATAGGTAAACTGGGAAGGAGAAAGCCTTGCACAGTGTCAACTTGTCTTGGGATTCTTTGTGAGGAGGGCATAGGCAGAGGCCTACCAGACTTTCTGTGACTCTCCTGTCTTGGTTCCAGATTCAACCAAGTTCCTTACAAGTAAAGTTGTCAATTACGTCTGACTATGCTTGGATCCCACCTCTGCATCTATTGAAGATGAGGAACATGAATAGAGACAGATGCCTGCAGCTTCCACAGCTCTGCTGTAATATGATTTTCAGGAAACCACTAGGATCCTTCCCAGACAGTTCTCTACATGTAATCCAGAATAAAAATGGTTCTTAACAATGAATGGCCAAGAAAATAATTTACTTCAAAATTTATCAGAAAGAGAAGCATGAACATGTGTGATCAACAACAACAAAAACTATTTGACATGGATTGTACTTCCAAGTTCTTAGGTGAAACTATTGCTGGTTCCTAAAAGGCTCCTTCGTATTTATATTCAGAAACATGAGTGAAGACATCAACCAAGGACTGATAGTGATGAAGATCCTAATGGTGACAAAAATGATAGAATATGCCCTTTCTGAAAACTTCATTAAACTATATATTTTATTCATTTAACATTTATAAAGTACCCGTGTGCACCACTAGCATACCAAGAAAGGCAATGTGGAAAAGAATATTAATCTCAAGGTCAGGATTCAGTCTTTCTAAATTTTTCTCTGGTTTTATGCCCTTATATGTATGGCTTAATTTCTATGAATCCCTTTCATCTATTTGTCTTTAAAATGAGTATTATAAGTGTTACTCTACAAAATTGATCTAAAGTTTAAGTAAATTCAAGCCGGTCTTTCATGTATCTCAGGTACTTACATGCACATCTTCATGGTTTTCCTTTATCCTAAGTCATAAAGGAGGGTGACTGTGTCCTAAGTCCTGAAAAAGTTGTGAAAATGTGGCTAATGAAGGTATCAAGATCATGTCGTGTTTAGAAAAGTTACTAAATGGTGAACTGAGTAATAATTTTATTCTGTTTAGGGCACCACAGCTATGATTCCACAGCAGAGTTCAACTCTATTACCCAACGGAAGGGTTTACAGGACACTTCAATAGAACAAGCTGCCTGTTCACGAAAAGACAAATGATGGCCCTCTTTCTCTGGTAGGACAATTATAAACCAATACATATAGTTTGCAGATAAGAGAATTAATACCTCCAAGTTTCTCTGTATCTGAAAATTCATTCAGGACTCCATATTTGAATAAGCTCATCAGCAGATGGATGAATGGAGAGGGGAAGGAGGTAGGAAAAAAAGAAAGTACAGAAAAAGAGAGGGTGGAGTATGAAGGTGAGAATGAAAGATAGAGACAGAGATCCACATAGCCTTTCAAGTTCAGCAAATAGTAAAGCTGTAGAAATTTGCTTGTCGTAAATGTGGGGAATGAGCAGAAAACCTAAGTGAGGAGGAGAATGAAGGGTGAGGATGGAAGAAGGAAAAAAGAATAGGGAAGAGGGAAAAAAGAATAGGAGCAAAGGAGGGACAAACTGGGTGAGTAAAGTAAGCACAAGAGTTTCAAGGACTTTATAAGTCTTGCTGGTGAGTTTGGAATTAATAAGTACCACTTTCCAGAAGAAGGAAGCAGGCTAGGGTAAGTCACTCTCACTACCCACTGGATTGTTTCAGTGCTAACCTTTATGAGTCACCAGCAAAAGATACAGTGCCCAGCACTCTGTAAAAAGGCATCTCCGCCAGGATAACCAGAAACGGCAGTATGTCCTTGAATACTGAAAATATATGGTTTTTCAGCAGTTCTAATTGGATAAAACCCACATGGTTTGTTCATAAAATAAAATGTGTGTGTGTGTGTGTGTGTGTGTGTGTGTGTTACTCCAGTGAACCAACAGGATACCTAGAAGAGAGACAAACACTGATCAAGCTGGAGTAATTCTGTTTGGTGCCCTTATCCTTAGGATATTGAAAATCTGATAGATTAAAACAGCATCATAGACTCCCAAGCTTTACAGAACTCCATGGGGTGAAAATCAGCAATTTTGAATTCTGGACAGCAGCAAATATTGTTTAGGCAGACTTTTTAATATTTTTGGTCCTCAGAAACCTAATCTTTTCCCATTTGGGGTGACAGTGACCTTAAATCAGCTATTCACAATCTGTTGGCAAGTGAAATCAAAATATATGCTTAGACAAACTTTTTTGCACATCTTCACAGAAAGAAAAATAATCAAAGGAGTTCTCAGCCGGGAATATAAACTATGCTGACTGTTCACCCATCCTACCTAGATATTCCGTTCTAAGCTCTGGGAGGGGAGGAAAACTATACTGAGTTTGCTTTACACATGGAGAAAAATCAATTGCATAAGAGATATATCTTCATGTGTCATGATCCATGTATGATGGTGGCCTTTGATGTCTGTTTAGCTGGCAGAAAAATTTACAGCCATAAGTTTTAGTTCCCAGAATTAAGGGCAGCAAAAATAATTTAACAGTTAAATAGGAACCTTGTTCTCATTTGTTGACTGTAATCAACTGCTAGGAATGACCTTGAAGTTGGACATTCTTCTCTGCTCAAGCAGCATAAGCAATATTTTTCAGAAAGCAAGCCATTTAGTTGGTTGACAAAAAAAAAGGAAGAAAGAAAAAAAAAACAATAAAAAATCCATCGTTGGCTACTATCAAAATTACATTACAGTGTCTATTCACCAGCTGGGGGTGAAGAGCATTGTATATAAAAAGTCTTTCATTGTGTAATAATGTGAACACTGGCAGTAGTAATTATAAAATCAATAAATTGTAATAAATATGTCCTCCTTATATAATTACTAAACGATTGCAAAACCAATATTATGCACTGGTTAGAATGGAAAAGATTCCAGTTAAAGACTTTCTATAACACACATCATGTTATGAATCTTAAACACTCTTGGTCAAATGAAGCAAAGCTTTATACTAATCAGAATTAAGCCTAAATATCATTTCTTTCAAGCCACTGAAAGGATATTGATCAATGTGAAACTAATTATTGGATTAAAATATCTCTCATCAACATAGGTGTGTATGTAGTAGCCCTACTGCCTCCAGTATTTTATGTTGACTATTATTATGATATTTTTACTCAAAGAAAGTCTAAACATTCCTAGTACTCTAATACCTAAATTAATGTAATTGATATTTTCAAGACATAATATTCCAGTAACCAGGGAAATTGTGGTGAACTATTCTATTTCAGCTGAAAATACAAGGACTGCTGTGACTGAGAATGGGAAAGAGGTCTGTGGTCAATGACTTCTGAATTGTCCCATAACCAAAGAAACTCCTGAGAACTGTCACTACTTACTGTCACTCTTCCCAGTTTGTGCCTGCAGCTAAACACCCCTCTGTGGGTGTACTCAGGTTGCAACCATCACTACTTACCATCAATCTTCTCAATCTGTGTCCATGGCTGCACATCTCTCTGTGGGAATGCTCAGGTTGTAACCCAGCCTCTTTGCCATCAGTAGACATGCAGGCTAGCAACCTCGGCGTCTGCTCTTTAGGTTCTTACCTCCTATTTCCTGTGCATGTGTTGTGATCCTCGCTTTGAGCTGAATAATATGAAAACCGAAAACAAGAACCCAGGGGGACAGTATGTTTCATCCATAGGCCATTTGCTGTTTAATTGAGGAACTAAGGCTTTTGGAAATACTTAGCAGTAATGTTTTTTGTCATATACTTTGATAATGGTTTTCAAAATATTAAACTGCCATATGAGGTCTATGTGAGAAAGAAGGTGTCCAAATAGGATGGATAAAGCATGAAGAAAAATCCAACTAGCCAAACTCTGACCTTCAACATTCAGCTATTGGAAAGTAAGAGAAGTAGAAACAGACACCCACTCTGGCATAAACCCTGGATCTAGCAAACCGAAGCCCTTCTTAATACATTTTCTCAATACCAATCTCATTGTACCTATATTAATTAAACCTCTTCACTTATTTGGATTTTGTACAAATAAATAAATAGCAAGAAAAGTTGAGTGAATTTTATTCTATTTATTGAATTTATTTACTTTAAAAGTCTCTGACAATGTAATACATATGCAAAATTGCTATGGGACAATAGTCTGTACCCTGTGACTTGTATTTTAAATAAACACTGATTGGCCAGTAGCCAGGCAGGAATATAAGTGAGGTGACCAGGCAGGAAGTAGAGGTGGGACAATGAGATTTCTGGGGAGAGGGAAGTTTCAGTCTGCAGTCATCACCCAGACAGAGAGAAAGCCAGACACAGAGCAAGCAAGATGTGATTGCCTTGCTGCAAAAGGTACCAAGCCACGTGGCTAACACAGACAAAAAATATGGGCTAATGTAAGTTATAAGAATTAGTTAATAAGAAGCCAGAGATAATGGGCCAATCAGTTTATAATTAATGCAGACCTCTGTGTGACTCTTTGGGATTTAATGGCTGCAGGACCAGACAGGACAAAAACCCCCAGTGAACACAAAATATACTATGATCACCTATATTTATGACTATCTCTTGCAAGTCCCCTTCCAGCTGACCCCCCTATTCTCAAACAGCATCCATTTTACCATCATGAGTCTTTTTCAGTTATTATAGGTGTAATATTTTAATAGGAAAACATCATAACTCAAAATATATTCTCATAAAAAATAATTCAATCATTTCAAAAACATGAAGAGTGTGGAAGCTTCTTCTGTCCACGTCTGACACCAGAAATGCGTCTTCCAGAATGTCCTGGAATCTCTCCCTGCTCATAGTCTCAGAATCGATGCAGATTCCTGTGGGT
>JAQHUG010000184.1:2156689-2167635 GCA_028555095.1 Dicrostonyx torquatus
TCAGGAAGCCTCTCTTAAATGAGAGTGTTTGCCTCTAGCAAGCAGAGCAGATCCCAGAAATTGTTGCTACCAAGAAGCCATGCTTTACTTTATTCTATTCTGTCTAGATTTACTTCCCAAGCTCTCTCAGGTATTTTATGGATGCAGCTGTCCACATGGGCACCATTCTGTAACATAAGGTCTGCTTGTTGAGGTTTCTGTCCTGCCCAGTTCCCATAGCCAGCAAGTCCCAAAGAAAAGCACATGAAGAGTCTACATTAGTTATAAACTGATTGGTCCACTAACTCTAGCTTCTTATTAACTCTTACATCTTATATTAGCCCATTATTCTAGTATATACTAGCCAGATGGCTCAGTACCTTTTTCAGTGGGGCAGGTCAAATCCTGATTCTTTGATGTCTGGACAGGACTCTTTCTTCCCAGAATTCTCCTGTTCTCTTTGACCCACTTCTACTTCCTGTTTGGTTGTCCCACCTGTACTTCTTGCCTTGCTACAGGCCAATCAATGTTTATTTAAAACATAATTGACAGAATATAGAATTGTCCCACACCATATTTCTGGCTTTTGTTTTTCTTTCTTATACTGGTTGCTTCAGACTGAGTACATTAGATATAACATACTCCTGGCTGCTTCCATTAGTTCATAGATTCAAATAGCTCTGAAGTATACAGAGACCGCTAAATGATCATCTGTATTTTTGAAATAGTTAGTGTTTGCTTGAAATAATAGTTTAAAAACCGATAAAAGTTAATTGAAAAAAATAAGTGAATAAAAGGGAATAGAGCTTAGTAGAGAACAGACTCCCAAGTGAGAACTCCAACCCTCTAAACCTGCAGGGATAGTGCTTTAATTCCTTTGGATGTGATACTCATCTGGCTTAAGTTTTTGAATAATAAAAGTTGTTTATTTAGTTATTTCCAATTGATTGCAAACAATTTTAATGAAAATTGATTCTCTTCTCATTTCTGTTCAATTCCTTCTACTCTTCTGTAACAAGGAACAATCACCTTTCAATACTAATTGAGATGTAGATTATATAAACCAGTTTTTGGTAATGCCATCTCATAAAAATCTATCAGCTTTATATTAGGATGTCATAAATTCTCACTCAATTTTTATGTTTTGAAATTAAAGTTAACTCATCCTACATTGTAATTTTGAGTTCTAAGTACTCATATGATTCTGTTCAGAGAAATAACCTGGAAAATATTATCTGGCAAAGTACACATGGCAAATCCCAAGGCCCCATTTTCATACTCACCAAACTTTGTAAGTTCTTCCATGTAGCCATACTTCTCTACCCCACTAAAATTTAATCGTAACTTATTGATGCATTGCTATCTCTAACACCTTGTCATGGCATTCTTCTGACCCTGAGAACTTCCATCCTTCCCTTTCTTATTATGTAAACCTGACTCAGGAGGTCATCTCATTTTTCTCTTCATCATGAAGAAACTCTCTTTTTATTCCACTAAATTTTTGTTACTGAATTTAATGTTTTCAACATAAATCAATCTTGCTTTGTGTTTTTTGTTATGTTATCTAACTTTTAAGATGCCATATAAATGTTCATGCTATTTTCAACTCCAAACAGCAAGTTACATTTATATTTGTCATACTCACACATGCCTAGTTCACAGCAATACTCAATGTGTATTCAATTTGCTATTGAAGATGTTACTTTTATAAGCATTGAGGATTTCAGCCCACGTTATCTGAATGAACAAGTTAGCTTAGGACTAACACCATTGCAAAGGCAGACCAATTCTTAAGGTGTAAAACAGCACAAGTCATGAAAAAAGTGAGTCTATAGCACTCCCAGAATAATGAAGGAGATACAGAGAGGTGGGGAGAGACTGCCTTTCCCTATATAAAAAGGCCCAAGGAAACTTCAAACTTTACTGATAAAACTATCTTGTTTGTTGTGTAAAAGGAAATTATAGGTAAAATAGAGATTGAAAATAAACCTTAACTATACAATAATAGAAACTGGATTAATCCCAAAGCAATAAATTGGCTTAACATTTTAATAATTTTAGCCAAAAAAAAATCTCAGGTTACTTTTTTTGTTCATTAAATCATTTAATTATTACTTCCTGTGAGCATTGCAAAGTTTTAGGCATGGTGTCATAGCCAGAATCTGCAAATCTTGATTTCAGTGCACAGGGGCCCAGTGGTTTCCTATAAACTGTCAATATGACTTGTAACTTTTTGTCAACTCTTAGACATCTAGCATTTCCTTTCATATTTCTGTGTTCCTAGGAGATATTAAGAGGTTGACCAGATGAGATTTTCCTTCAACATTCAATAACTGGATGCGAAATACTAATGTCTAAAGATATTTTAGACCATCATGAGCCCAATAACATTGCTACAGATCAAGTACTTAATTCTAACCTGAATTTATGAACATGTATAGTCAAGAAGAAAGAAAACCTTTGGAAAGCTAATTGTGGGTTCTGCTTTTCTTTAGACCTTGGCAAATGGAAAATGAGCAGATGCCCAGTAGGAGATGTAGAAGCTCTAAGGTAAAGTGCTTTGAAAATTCAAGTGTTTTTGGAAGCTGCCAACAACAGCCTGGTAATTATCTAAACAGCAGGAGTGAAACTTGGGAAGAAATACCTTTCTGGAAAGAGAATCCTAACCATTGGCTAGTAGAGGTAAATGCACCTGCAATGTGTGAAAGGAAGGAACAACCTCATGAGGAAGGTGCACCTGTGAGATTTCATGTCACCATCTCAAACTTTTCCTCATTAGTAAAGTATAAATGAGATCTCTGTTTATAGCATGAAGTATTGCTCACTTCTCATTTCTGCCGATTCTATGAGTAATTTATCCTTTTAGCTCTCACAGTGTCTATATCCCCACGTTACAGTGGCCAAGTTCAGGTGTACAGAAATATGCAGGACATAATTTATGTAGGTTGCTCTTTTTCACATGGCACCCATTCATTTTCCTTCCATACATACCTTTCTTCGTTGACCCACAAATGGCACTAATGTCTTACTTCCCATGTTTCTAGTTTCCTTAGTTAGGATCTTACTTGCTGTGAAGAGACAACAGGACCTTGGTAACTTTTATAATCAAAAGTATTTATTTGGGGTAGACTAAACTGTAGTTTATACTATTGTCATGTGGGAAGCAGGAAACATGCAGGTAGACATAGTCTTGGAGAGATAACTGAGAGTTCTACAACTGGATTGGCAGGCAGCATGAAGAGAGAGTGACATTGGGTCTGCCTTGGGCTTCTGAAAGCCAAGGCTGACCTTCAGTGACATATTTCCTCCAACAAGGCCACACCTAATCTAACAAGAGCATACCTCCTAATAGTGTCATTTTCTATGACCCTATGGGAGCCATTGCCGTTTAAACCACCACAGTGTTCTATCTTTTCTCATGAGACTAAGAATAGAAGACATAATTATTGAAATGTTATATACAACTTTATTGCTGTCATCTTTAGCTGATTTATTTGTTTCATTATTTAGCTGATACTTTATGGTTTGTATGATTCTTAGCCCTCTTGAAGATAACTAGTTCATAACAGTCTTGAAGGGAAGCATTGAGTTCTTTTCCTTTGTCTCATCAGCTTGTATTACCCGGAGTATATGTTGGACTCTTAAATAACACTGTTGAAGATATTTTTGGTTTGACTTCCTCAGTTGAAAATTGAGAGCATACTACTTTAGGGAGTTTTATGTTTGATTGACTGCCAGAAAATATACTGGACAGATTTTAATGATGTCAAGTCATTGATAAAGGTTTACAAGGGTCTGGGTTAACCTTTTTCATTCTTCTAAAAGGGCAGTTTACCTCACAGGCCATGGTGCAAATGTCAATGGCTCCCTGCAAGGAACTGGGTCCAGTCAGTGCATGGCTTAATCATTAACTCTAGAGAGTGATAATGAAATATTGATTCCAATATAACACTCTTTGTGAAAGCGTGCAAGTTACTGTCTGCCCCCTAATTCGTGTGGGTATATTAAGATCACTGGGCTGTGAAATGTACAGAAGTGGAAGTTCATGCCTTTCTTTAGTCCTGTGAAAACTGTCCAGTGTGGTTGAGTGGGAGTCACCCCTAAATCTTTGATTTAACCACACTCACGAGAATGGGAAACTTCATATGTAATCTGTATATAGGTCTGTGTCAGCCCTGCATGTGACTCAAGTAATATGGTACACAAAGACATTCATGCTTTCTGAAAGAAGAGGGTCAGCATACTCACTGGGCTAAGTGGCAGGTTGAGTGATGATCTGGCAGAAGCTTTGGGAAACCAGGGACTCCAAACTAGATGTTGTCAGGTATTCAAGTGAATCTTAGGCAGATTTCATCACTTCACATGTTAAAGCCTCTAAAACAGTTTTGGAGTCAAATTCAAATATTTAATGGAACAAGTCCATAGAATGGTTGAATCTACACTCTACAAACAGTGACTGGAGACTTTGAAATGGAGATGTTAAGTCAGCAACAGCCTGCCTCTACCTGCTCATTCTTATCAATCATTTGCTCAGGCTGAAGCTACTCTCCAAGTCAACAAAACAATAAACCTCTGAGGAAAAACCCTTGGCCATCTAAGCAAAAATCTCATCTGTATTGTAAATAAATAATGCCACTGAAGGAAGTATTTGACAATTCCAAGTTCTTCCATTCATCATCATGAGTGTCCCACTACTCTCAATGCTTAGGAGGGACACTTCCTTAAGGGAGTGTTGTGTTAGTGCCTGTGTTCATGCATCATTCTTTGTTTTCCTATTGCTATAATATTAATATTAGGAGAGTTAGGATAAAAGCATTAATGCCCTCAAATCTAAGAACACTTGTGTAAAGTTATGATTGCCCAACTTCACTAATAATATATCCCAGCAGTGTAGTTAAATGCAAAAGGTGACAAATTAGTGGTATGCATAGATTATCTTCCCAGAGAAATTGAGCATAAATTGAGGAACAATAGGAGACAGTGGCATCTCACACTTTCTCAGAAGCATAGGATTAGCAGAGAAGGTTAGGCATGAATCTAGAACAGGCTAAGGTATCTGTTTGAAATACTATAGTCATAAAAATTTTGAAGTTATGTGCTTAAGCTGAAACATGTAGTTTTTTCCAGGCAATTCTATTACTTACCATAAAATTGAGTTGATACGTGAAAAACAATCAGAGATAATCTGTGTTAGTCTGTAACCCTGGTGTACCATTGTGTGCCCTAGTTTATCAAGCTTGACTTTGGTAGTTAAACGACCAGATTTTAGATAAACAACTTAATTGCAAAGTTCCCATGCCCGAAATGAGTGATTTAGAAAAAAAATATTTTCCATTTAGCCTTTGGTTTTATAATTTCTAAATTGCAAATAATAGCTAACCCAAAGTGTTAAACGGATAAAATTACATGATATAGTCAAAGTACTTAGTACAGTATGTAAAAGATTACTAAATTTGAGAACTGGTAAATACTGTTGACATACTTAAAACCCCCTCAGTTGCCTTAGGGTCTGACCTCTGCCCTGGACAAGTACTGTGACTTTCAGGTGACACACTTTCTAACACAGATAACCAGCAGATTGCTCTAGGCAGCTTCCAAAACGTTTGACCCAGTTACTACATTCATTGTAACCTTACACTTTTGTAGTTTTGGTATTGTTCTGGGTTCTATTGGTTTATGTTTTTAAATAACTGAAATCATAAAGCAACGTGGAAAGACTGTCTATTGTATAGTAGAGAGTAAACTCATACTACAAAAATAAAAATGAGGAAAATTCAAGCTCTCGAATCAGGACTGATAATTCTAAAATTAGGATGTTGATAAGTAAAAGGAGGAATTTAGTGATTTTATATTATTTATTATGTGAAGGGTTAAAACAGTATAAAATCCTTTTTAGTGATAAAGTCCTTTTACTCTGGCATGAAAAATGGCTGTGTACACTCATGGCTTTCCTTAGATTTCTCAGAGCTAATTTTCTAGACATGGAAGTTGTGCAGGGTTTATGATTGGATAGCAAAGATGATATGGTGTTGATCCTTTGAATTTAATACCAAAAACAGTGTTCCTTGAAAGAAAATTTTACCATGGCAAATGCTGCTTTGGAGGTTGTAGTCCATTAGCAATATGAATTGTTAATGATATCAGAAACAGCCTGCTTATTCAAAATTGTTCCCTGTGAAATTCTACCTTTTAAGTTTCTAGAATGGTGTCTGGAACTCTAAGGCTTCCTTGCTGAAGTCTGTGCTTGAATGAGCCACACAGCTCAGTGTACAAAAGAAAACACTTCTAACTCAGAAGTTCTTAAGATATGGTTCTAGTGACTCCAGGTCTTAAAGTGTGAAAAACGTAATTAGCACTTTTCAGCTTCAAAGGAGATTATAAACACTGGCTAATTAAACTTCTCGACACCTCCCTGGTACAAATGCACCCCTCCCCACACTTTCTGGACAGGTTAGGGTATCTATTTAAAGAAAGAACATGCAGCTGCTCTTCTCCTGCAGGGCAGCAATGAAATTTCTCTCCACGCAGCAGGGGTTTAGACAAAGTTAAGTTTAATCAAACATTTAAATACCATCAATTTATTTACTAAAAAAGAAAAAAAAATGTGCCTTGTTTTGTGTTCTGTGGCTGCAGGGGAGAAGAGTGTCTTACTCTCAGGAGCTCCTGTCTTCAGAGAGTTTAACATGAGCAGACAGGACATGCAAAACTTAGATTAAAATATTGCAAATTAGAATGTAATAGGGAGTGAAATGTCTCTGTCTCAGGTTAGTTCTTTGTGCTCCATGGAAGCACTCTAACCAGAAGATCTTTCTGGAATTCAAATCCAATCATATTAGCTTTCTGATTGTATTACTTTTTATGATTTTTATGAGCTAAAGGATTAATTCTGAATAATTTACTAACCTTTTAATGCTGGCTATCCTCTACCTGTCTGGCTAGTGCTTTCTCACGCATGCTTTCTTCAATGAGCCACTGCCTCAGTAAGTGGGTAGCAGCAGATATACACTGGGTTGGGCCCTGACCATCCTATTACACTACATTTGCCCAGAATGCCTTCATTCCTCATTCTCATGAGTCCCCTGTCTTTCTTTAAGAACATATCACATGTTTCCTGACACATTTTCTAATCCCATCTTTCTATCACTCATACTTTCTGTGAATCCACAAAGCAATTTAAAAGAAATAAAATATAAAATTATTATAACCAATTACTTGTTCTAGGAAGACATCAAATGATTTATTTCCACATTCAATGATTGATTCATATATATATATATATTAGAATATATGTGCATGCAATTATATATAAATATATATACAAAATATTATAAATCAAGTCATAAAAGACAGAAAATCAGGCTGTAGTTACTCTCTGTATGCTGTGAATACCATTGGTTAATAAAGAAACTCTCTTGGGCTAGTACAGAGGAGAAACTGAATGCTGGAAGAAAGGAGGCAGAGTCAGGGAGATGCCACCAGGAACAGACATGCAGGAACCTTGCCAGTAAGCTGCAGCCAGGTGGCATTACACAGATTAGTAGAAATGGGTTAAACTAACATGTAATAGCTAGCTGATATAAAGCTAGAGCCAATAGGCCAAGGAGTGATTTAATTAATACAGTTTCTGTGTGATTATTTCGGAAGTCTGTGTGGCTGGGAAATGAACAAGAGGCCCCTTACAACACTCAGATCCTCAGGTTTTGACATAATCCCAGCCATTCCTAGGCCCTGAATGCTTTCTGCATGTTTTCTCACAACTCTCTGTCCTCTTTGGTTTCAGCTCTTTCTGATGCAGTATTATCACCAGGCCTTTATGTTTAATGCTGTTTCAGCCTGGGACTTTGTATCACTTCCATGCTCCCAGGCCAGTACTTACTCAGCTTCTGAGACAAAGTGACTGTCATGTTGAGTAGGCTTCCTGGATTAGATTCAAAGAATGTCTCCTGTGCTGTCATTCAAATAATGCCTATCTACATTGTCCCATTCTTTGCCTTGTCTTCATTTCCTATTTGAGCCCTTGAATGGTGAATTTGTTCACATGAGTTATTGGTCTTACTAATTTTGTGGTGCTCACATTTTCTTTATGACTGGTAATTTATAGTTGATTTAACACAACTAGTAGAAGTATTCAATGATATGGTCACATGATATGGTTTTGATATTCTAAGATTGTTTGAGAGGAGAAATGTGTTGAACCATTATTTGAAAAGTGGATATCAGGTAGGTCACAGAAAGGGCGATCCCGTTCCATCTGGGAGAACACACAGCAGAGATGGATGCGGCAATTAGTGAAGTTGCTAGAAGGATTCCTGCAGACCCTGGCTTATCTCTACAAGGGGATGTGTGATGTCAGTTGTTCCAGGAAATGTAAACAAGGGTATGCTGAAGAAAGTTAAGCTAAGGGAGATATATTCTGTTAGCTAATTTACACAAATTCTCTAATCTGCTTTCCTAAATGAACGAATAGATCAATCTTCCCACACTTGAGGATGTAATTTCTTCTTTTTGTAATCTTTTTTATAATAAAACCTAGAATAAATGCCCCCAAAAGCAAAAACATCTTCTTCACTAGTCAGTATTCAAGGAAGCCACCTTGGCGTTAAGTTCATTCATGCTGTGGCCTCACCATAAGCTGCAGACACAGAATATTTTATCAAGTCATCACTGATTCTGTGTGTTTAGTTTCTGAGATGCTAGGAAAGTGTAAACGAACAGGAAGTAATATTAGAGCCAGGCCGAGAAAAGCTGAAAAGCACCTCCACTCAAACTCCAGTGCTTACAGCTCAGTCATTTGAGCGTATCACAAATGGGGCCGAGAAACATTTCACTGGTGCTGTTTAGACCAAAGACAGCAGAGAAATAAGAAACTTTTAAAAGAAAATCTTCTGTGCCCACAACAAGCTTTGATTCATGTGATCTGGAACAGGAAATAATCGTGATGTTCTGGTGTACTTGTAGCAGAATACAAAAGATGATAGAAGAGAATTAAAGTCCTAACAATGTCCTGAAAGGAAAGTGAAAGTAAGAAGATAAGCAGAGAAGGAGAAATTAAAGGTGTTCATGTTTATTAAATGTACTGCAACATTAAATCTTACATGGGTGAGTTTATAAGAACAGAAGGGGTCATTTATTTCTCAGTTTGACAAATCCCTCCTGTCCTGCTCCAAAGGTTTTCATGGAAAGATTAATGAATTTAATTAAAACACATGTTAGATATGAAACCTCAGGAACTATGCTCAGAGCTACACCACAACGATGTCTGATATTTTGGTGAGTTTGGTATATTGTTAATATGTGTGGGCACAGATGTCAAGGTACTCACCTGAAAACTGCACGATAACATGTGAGTGTAACTTTTCCCTTTCTCCATGTAAGTCAAGGGGATCAAACTCAAGACAACAGGCTTAATGACTAGGGTCTGTACCCACCGAGCCCTATCTCCTGGATTTTGGCATTTTTACAAATCCTGGATTTTGATTTATACCGTGAGTGCAAATGTACAGAATACACATTTAAACATGCATGTAGGCAAGCCCGTGTTATATCCTGTCAGAATGTATAAATATTTGATTTATACTATAGATAACTCCCATTCAGAGTAGCTCCATGTAGTAAGAGGAGACTAAAGAGAGTCTAAAGTTTAAATTGGCCTCACATTTGCTTATGCATCTATCGACGGCCTTGAACTCCTGATTGTCTGTCTGGCTTCCATCTCATTAATTCTGAGATTACAGATGTGTACCATCATGCATGGGTTATAGATTTATGTCACACTCCAGACAAAACCCGGGCTTATGGATACTCTAGCAATGACCCAACTGCACTACATCCCCAGGTCCAGATAACATTCCTGTGGTTTGGAATTTTACTTATTCCTTGTGAGTCATCATATTTTCTTGAAGTTATGTAATAGTTTCATTGGAGATGCAATGGCTATGCATAAGGTGGTAGAGCTGGATTTGGGAGTCATATTCCTATCTGATTTGCAAATGCTGACATGCATTGCCCTGCAGTGTAAGACTGCAAATGAGTATCCATGGAAGGATAGGGCACAATGACTGCAGACACAGGTAGGCTTAGAGCAAGACTTGGGTTTGCCTTCCTTCTTACTCCTCTAGTAACTATGCATCACATGGGAAATGCAGATATGCCTTTCCGTGTCTTAGTTCACTTATCAGTAGTCCCTAATAAAACTGTTATTATGATCATAAGATTCAAAGGAAATCAAATCTTCATTCAAGAAAGACAAGCATAAGCTGAGTCACAGTAAGTCATCAAAGTTATCATGAATCACAGTTACATAAATTCATTAATAATCTTTTAAATGCCTTCAAAACTAGATTTTCTTCATTGCATGGAGAAGAACTATGCAGAACTTCAGTTAGGTTTGTTGGTTGTTATGTTCCAGAGATTCTGGCAGCTTAGATTTCAGTGAACAAAGCTGAAGACCTCAGGTAAAGTACATCTCTGGGCAAGGACTCTAGAATGATATGAATAGCATGAATAATAAAAACCCAGAGACTTCCTTGCTCATCTTCTCCCTCCTTCTGCTCTTCCACTGGACCTTGGTAGCTCAATCCCTTGCTCTGATATGAATGTGAGTCTCTGGTTCTATCATGCGAAATTTCTATGGTGACGATCAAGATATTCATCAATGTAACTATGGGGAAAAGTCAGTTCAGGCACCCTCTCCTCTGCTGCCCCAGTACCTAGCTAGGGAAATCACTGTGGACACCTGGGCTCCCCTCTAGAGACAACTCTTTTGCCAATCGTAACCCTCTGCTCCTCGACTGAACCTTGCGTGAGGGACTGGCCCACCAACTGAGACAGTGCACTTGAGCTATAGGGAGCTTATCAAATCCAGCTGGACCAGGACTGAAGGAACATATGACCAAACTGGACTCTCTGATTGTGGCTGCCAATGGGGACTGACTGATAAGCCAATGATAATGGCACTGGGACCTATC
>JAQHUG010000184.1:2167820-2193203 GCA_028555095.1 Dicrostonyx torquatus
AGCCACTGGCTCTTACCTCTACCCCAGACTGAAATGACGAGCCTTACTCCATGAATGCTCAGAATGAAACTGAGCTGAGAATTGTCTTCTCCTGTTTTATATTCCTCTCTAGTGCTGGGATTAAAGGCATACACCATCACCACCAGGCCTCTATGGCTAAACAGTGTGACTCCTATGATTAAAGGTGTATACCACTATTGCCTGGTCTGTATGGCTGACTAGTGTGTCCATTTACTCTCTGATCTTCAGGCAAGCTTAATTTATTAAATGCAAATGAAATATAAATACAGATATGGCAATAAACATGGAAGTTGGAAAGTCATTAATATCTTGAAAAGAGGAATGTGGGTAGTGTTCATGTGGATATATCTGTGGTTCCTGAAAACTTTGACCATGTAAAATAAGGTCTATCTCTTGGACTCTATTTTAGCCCAAACAACACCATAATCAAGAGTTTGTGGATGACTTGAGTATAGTCTAAAATATGAAAAAACGTGGATGTCTTTGCTGCTTTCGAAAGGTCAGCTGGGAAGATGATGACACACAGGTTGTCTGCTGGTAGAGAGCCATGTCCTTCTGCCACTGCTTTCATTAAGCCTCCCTGGAAAGATTAGATGAATGGATGGGGCCAGGGCTACTGGTAGCTTCATTCGGTAAAAGGTGAAAGGCCAAGTGAATCCTAGGCTTCTTAGCTCTTTCGTTCTGTTGCTAACATTTGGGTTTTGTTCTCCTTAGCCACTGATACATCCTTCTCTCCCAGTCTCTTCACCCCATCTTGGGCTTTCCCACAGAACATTAATAGTGTTCATTTAGAACAGTGAGATCTGTTGATGAGTAGAAAAACTGGTGCTACCCTCGGTAATTTAGGAATATTCTGTCTAAAATGAAACAAAGGAGCTTTGAATATAACTCCATGGTGTAACACTGGCCTGCCATGTAAGACATGCAGGGTTCAATTCTCTGGATTGCAAAGATGAATAATAAAGGAGTAAATGAATATTAAACTATAGTCTCCTCTTTAGTACTGTAGCCATATTGGAAGTTAGTTTTCTTAAAAGCACCTCACAGACTGAGGATGTATTTTCTTCCCGCCCACCCAGAAGCACAAATAATTCTATGCATGAAGCATATGTCTTCTATTAACATGATTCAGAGCCTCCTCCTTGAGGAATATTAAAGCCGGCATCCTTGTGTGAAGGAGCGTTTTGACTTATTATTGAGGCAGATTACATTTCAAAGGTCATCAAATTAGTGGGATGAACTTGGACCTATTTGAGCCACCTGGAATAACATCAACTAATCCCAAATATATTATCCTTGATCCCCAAATCTTTCCTGTGATAGAAAATGGAGTAAGAGGTGGGCCTTAGAATTAGCTTCCTTGGACCCACTCAGGGACAGAGGTTTGGGATATTAATGGCAAATTAGGTACTCATTATGACATGAGCCATTAATTCCCTGGAGGATTTTTATATGTAGGAGAAGAGTCAAAGAAAATCCCAACCAGCTGTGGTCTTTTGTACCAAACATCCTAGCCTTCTGTTGGAAATTGTGTGGACCATATCAAGCTTTACATCTCTTGCTTGAAAGTAGTATAGCTATCAAATATGTCTTGCTATAAGCTATTTTCCTTTTATTCAATTGTAAATCAGATTAATTGGTTGAAGAGTAAAAGAGGGATGCCTTGCAAAGTACATTTTTTTTTTCAGAATTTCAAGCTCAGAGAAAATAATGCAGAAGATGTGGGGTTGATTTCAAGAACATACAATTTATTTAGTGCCTGGGGGTGCTCTGAGGTTGATGGCCAAGATCAACAAGATTAGACAAGAGTTCACTGGATGTTAGAACTACAGTGGTGGTATAAGAAGAGAAACAAAGGCTAAGTCACACTAATGTGGGGGAAAGATGGAAAAAAAGCGTTTGAAGGCCAAGCAAGGATCTAATCAGACATTGCTGAGCTACCACTGAGCTTGCTACTCCTCCCTGAGGTCTCAATCTTCTTCCACCACTTGATGGTTGGCAACAGCAAATCTTAAAGGAAAGAGATCCCGATGAAAGGATGCAAGTTGAAAGGTTTGAAACTGAACACAGAAGAGACGGCAACATTGTCAATACCGGAAATAGTGGAAATTGCTGAGATGCTTTCAGTAACAAGAGGCTTCTCATACACAATGCATTGAACAGGAGGCATTCTTTAATAGATTTTTTTATTTCATAGCAGTAGTAACATTTGACTAATTCATTGCATATGTTTTAATATCTAGCTAATGAGATAGGACAGCCTAGTTGAATACACAAACTCAGAAACACTTTTTAAAGGTTGAACTGCTTTATGTTTAAAAACCACTTATGAGTGAATACATGTGATAATTACCTTTCTGTGTCTGGGTTACCTCACTCATAATGATGTTTTCTAGCTTCCTCCATTTGCCTGCAAAATTCAAGATGTCATTATTTTTTTCTGCTGTATAATACTCCATTGTGTAAATGTATCACATTTTCCTTATCCATTCTTCAGTCGAGGAGCATTTAGGTTGTTTCCAGGTTCTGAATATGATAAACAATGCTGCTATGAACATAGATGAGCACATGTCCTTGTAGCACAGCTGAGCATCCTTTGGATATATACCCAAAAGTGGTATTACTGGGTCTTGAGTAAGGTTGTTTCCTAATTTTCTGATATCCAAAGGGGCTATACCACACTGATATCCAAAGGGGCTATACCAGCTTGCATTCCCACCAGCAATGCAGAAGTGTTCCCTTTTCCCCACAACCTCATAAGTGGTTTTTAAACATAAAGCAAAGAAAACCAGCCCACAAATCAATCCCAGAGAACCTAGACAAAAATGAGGACCCTAAGAGAGACATACATAGATCTAATCTACATGGATAGTAGAAAAAGACAAGATTTCCTGAGTAAATTGGGAGCATGAGGACCTTGTGAAAGGGTTGAAGGGGAGAGGGAAGACAGGGAAGGGAGCAAAGAAAAATGTAGAGCTTAATAAAAATCAATTTAAAAAACTGAAACAAAAAAGGTTGAACTGCTACTGAGTTACATATAAAATTCTCAAATGTAAAATTTTGCATGAAATTTCTGATGTTTCTCAGATTAGCCTGACTAGAGATGTTAAACCTTCCTTAATAATAAACACCCATGTTAAATAAGGTGGTCTTTATCTAAGTATGCTCACATAAGGAGATATTCATCTGTGGAACTGAGTCCTCCTCACATGCTTCCCCTGATTCTATTAAAACAATTCTATGTTACACTAGAGTTCCTTACCTTCCTAGGTGGAAGAAAAGAGATATACATTTTCCTCTTCTCATCCAGCTAGATTTATCAGTATGGCTAAAGGTTCTCACCAGGTTTTTGGTTGTTTTTGTTGTTGTTGTTGGTGGTGGTGGTGATGGTGGTGGTGGTGGTGGTGTTTTTTTCTGAAAGTTCTGAATGTTTTCAAAATGTGTGCAGATGTCATTAGTATATATAAATATAAAGGAAACCCATTTCTTTCCAATAGATCCCAAGTAGACATTGTGTTTTTACTCTTAAATCAATTTAGCCTTAAGCTCAATTTTCTTCAGCTGAGTGATCATCTTGATAACCTCCTCAGGGCTTGAGTCCCAGAGAACTTCCTTAAATACAATTTTATTAAAACATAGGATGTGAAAAACTTGTTTGCATAATTATTTGAATTAAGTATTTTTCTACCTGCTTCTTTAGACACTTCCCTCGTAATGCTACTTTTTCCTGGACTTCACCATGGTTGTCAGGATCCTAGGTTTCCTGTTAAAGCCAGAAAAAAAAATTGATGAGAAAACCTATCTTTTCCTTCCTTCCTTCCTTCCTTCCTTCCTCCCTTCCTTCTTTTCTTCCTTCCTTCCTTCCTGTCTGCCTCCCTCCCTCCTCTTCCCTTCTTCCCTCTCTCCTTCCTCCCTCTCTTTCTCCCTCCCTCTTTCTTTCTTCCTTCCTTTCTTTCTTTCATTTCCTTTTTTTTTTTGAACTGACATTAACCAAGCTTTCACCTAACAGATGCCAGGGTGTCTGTCTGGTGCCATAGTAGGTTAGAAGTTTCTCATCTTAGAGTGCTAACACCTGTGTTATTAACCCATGCCCAGTGATAGATAGTCAAGAGATGGTTGTATATTTCTGACATTGTTTATATTTTAAGTAGTATCCTGTTGCTATTCCACATGCAGAAAAACTCTTGAGGTGGCTTTTCTCAGCCTGGAAACCAACTAAAAGCTTCTTCTCACTTGTTGTGTGGCAAACTCTCAGGTCAGAGGTCTGGATGCCTCAACTCTGCACACAATGAGTGAGCCAACTTGTGACTCACTTCCTGGGCTTATCAATTTAAAAATCATTGAACTGAAACTAGTCTGTAGAGAAGACTAAGATAAACAGGAGCCATTTCCTATCAAACTTGATCACACCTTCCTCATTATTCACAACAGCTCTTGATAGTCCTGCAGAAGAACTGTGGAGTAGGTAACTTTCAATCGAAGCTACTGGATTCCGTCCCCTTTAAGGTTAGTGAGACCCATTTCTGTGTGTGTCTGTGAGGGTATTTCCAGAAAGGAAGTACTGAGGCAGCGATTGACACACCCTGAGTGTTGGTAATGTAATCCCAGCACCTGGCGGCCATCTTTAGAAAGCCCCCTCCCCTGAGCCCTTCAAACCTTGACCTCTCCCCAGGAAAGGTCAAGACCACTCCCACAGGCTATTTCAACTGCTCCTCAGAAAATAAACACATTGTCTTCCCTCTTCCTCTTTGGTGGTCCCTTAGGCTTTCTGTTCCCCCTTGGGCCACAGGAGAGTGCAGAAATCCAATTTAACCTGGCTATTTTTTAATTTGGTCTGATTGGGATTATTTGTGTCGGCAGAGAGGCTTATTTTTAGTAATATTCCTAACAGGAGCAGTGGTTAAGAGTGGATCCCCAGGTGTAGCCACAGGAAGAGAAAATCACCTCTGACTTAGTGCATGTCCTGTTCTGCTTATTCTCAGCCTTGCTGTGAGCCACTTCATGGTAGTGTCCCTGCTGAGATGGATTAAGCCCTCTGAAACCAATCTTTTACCTGTTTAGTTGGTTATGTCTATCTAATATTTTGGTCACAGCCATGAAAGTGAGGTAATTACATTGTATAACCATCGTTGGGACCAAGAAAGAGTTTGGCAGTTTTCACGGGAGGGTAGAAGATGCAAATTTTATACCGTTCTGGTAATCGACAGTGAATTCTTCAATTTCTGGTGTTGCAGAATGTTCTAGAAACACAAGAGTCACAGAACAGAAATACTCTTGCCTCCTCTCTGATGTCAAAGAAATGTCTCCCATTGTGTAGAGAAACTGCAGTAAGACTACTTAAGGACAGAAAAATTTGCTGTCTCCAAATATAAAAATAGTTCTCCCTCCTGGATATACACTCTAAGTATCTTAGAAAACAACCATAATAGAATTGTTTAAGCTATTAAAACAATTGGCTGATGACTGAGGATCAATGGAAACAGCAATAATTGAAGAAAGCCTACTTTAAAAAGCCCTGGTGACCCAAGGACCCTGCACTCCTAGATAGGTGATGCCTTTTGTTGCCTTACCTCTCCCTTGTCCTGGAGTCACATCCTTGGTGTCAGGCACTTCAGGAATCCCACTGTAGTATTCTAATAAAGTCATTAACAATATTCAGTTGCCAGTTAGTTAGCAATTCTATTCAAGGCTATAGTATCCCTACCAAATGTTCTTCAATTCTTCTAGAGAGTACTTCCCCCAGAACCATCAAGACTATTGCTATCCCCATGGTGTGCTTCCCCTAACCCTCCCTAGGTACTAGCTTACTTCCTTCAGTTGTGAGATTCCACTAGGCAGTAAGAATTTCTTTGGTCACCACTAGGCACAGCTATCTCTGCAGGGCATTTGGATTCCATCAGTTACTGGCATTTTCTGTATCCTGGTGATGTCCTAGAACAGCCTTAAGATGTTGCCACTACAATTTATAATGTAGGGTTATATTTAAGATAACTTAGTGAAACATACCTAGTTAGTTTTCCAGAGTGCATGGTTAGTCTCTCTTTCCAAATTGCTCAATACTGCAGAGTCAAATGGTGTTAGATTTTGGTGATGGGTCAGAATGCACCTCTTTATTAGGAAAGCACAGTGCTTTCTTGTGGAAGCAGAGGAAAATTCAGAGCAAACCTGTCCATCCCAGCCGCCAACTCTACTCCTGAACTAGGTAACTATAGAACTTAAAATTAATCCTCTGGTATTTTTGAACTTTCTTATTTTTTTGACATGTGAATTTGGGAATATATAGACCTTAAAGGTCATCTTTAGCATTTCATGAGGAAATATCTATCAAGGGCAATTTTGGCTAATGGCTAACTAAAAATTGATATTGTTATTATTAACTGAGTTTCCCCAAAGCATTTTATGAGTGTCTTTCTGATCTGAAGCAGACTTTCTGAGTGGAAAGCAAGCTGATAGAAGAGACATGTTCACAATAATGTTCTCTCTCTTATAAGAGTGTGGAGTTCCATGGGGCGGGAAACAAGACACCATAGGTAGAAAAGCTTTTAATTCAAGGAATAAATATTAGTTGGGGAAAATCTGTGACTCTGGCCCCTTTGGTCAGTTGAATTTTAATACCTGCAGATGTGAACCCTAGAAGTTTTACCTGAGCAGACTCAGCCTCAGAATCCAATTAGCTCTCCCCCAACCCATCACACCAGCCAGCATTATTATAAACTAATTACTATTCACTTTTTATCAGCCAACAAATCGATTTGTGCAGTACCTTTTAAAATTCAGGAACTGCTGTATGAATTTGTTGAAACAAAGAGGGTCATTACCAAGTCCTATCACCCATCCTCTGTTCTCTCCTGGATTTTAATTATTCCAGGCAGAAGTAGATAGTGAAGAAGAAGGCAGGTCACTGGGGTCTCCTCAGTTTGAGCCCTCTATGCTTGGTCTCCCTAAACCTCTGTCAGCCACGTGGCTTTCTTTCCTCTAAGGCAGAACAGTGATGGCAGGAGACCAGGAGACCCTCTTCTCCTCTAGTCATCCTCAAATAACCATGGCTGTCCTGTCCTGTGTGCATCTTACAGCGTCAGTGAACCCCTGGGGCTAAATGCATTGCTCCAGACCCTACTGAAATGTCTTCACAATAACCCCTGAAGACAGGACCTTGGGCTTGTACTTCTGTTTGGTACCTTGGAAACAGAAGTCAGTTTCACCAGCAGACTAGGTTAGTACATAACTATAAAGAAAGCAGTAAGTGTTAACATGTTACCCTCCAGTATACTCACTAACCCCTTTATTATGGGTCGTATTAATTCTCCTTCATTTATAAAGACAAAAGGATAGATACCTTTCTTCTATTTTCTGATAATGTCTCAGTACTTGTAGGAGTGCCTAAGACTATAATTTTGTTAAAAACTCGAATATTGTTCCTATGAATACATACTTCCCACTGTTCTAAACAATCATCCCGTTTAGTACATTGCTTCTGTCTATTTTGGAAATCTGAGATTTAATAAAGAGTCTGAACTCTTTTTTAAAATATCAATACAATAATGAAATACTACAATAATATTTGTACACATCACAGGCAGACCACATATCATAAGGGACAATATTCTTTTTTATTATTCATTACATTTTTTAATTATTTGTCTTTCACTTAATTTCAGTAATTTAGATTTATAATTATAGTACTGATACATTACTAATTTGTTCCACTCAAGTCAAGGTCATCACAAAGAAACACAGAGAAATATATATCCTGGCCTATAGGAGCTCCAGACTCTGGACTGATAGTCAGGAAGCCTGCATGGTACCAACCTAGGCCCTCTACAAATGTATGAGAGTTGTGCAGGTTGCCCTGTTTGTGGGACTTCTAGGAGTGGGACCAGGGCCTGTTCCTAATGCTTGAGCTGGCTTTTTGGAACTTTTCCAGACACTGGGTTGTCTCACTCAGTCTTAATACAGAGGGAGGATCTTAGTCCTAATGCAACTAAATATGCCAAGCTTTGTTGACAGCCATAGGAGGCCGGCGTCTTTCTGAAGAAAAACAGAGTAGTGGATATGGGGGTGGGAAGAGGTGTGGGAAAAGATAGAAAAGAAAGGGAAAAACTGTGGTCAAGATGTAAAATAAAATAAGAAAATAAATCTATAAATAATATTTTTTATTATCATACTATTAAATATATAAAGATAACTGTCTCTTAGTTGAAGAACAATACTAGGCATATATTAAAAAAAACTTTAACTTTGAAACTACATTTTTCCCAATATGTGATTGAACTGAAATTAATTTCTCAATATTGAACTTATTAGATTTCCAAGTGATTAAAATTATTATTTTTAAATTGCAGCTATTATGACCAAGTTAAACCATTCATGAGCACTGAGCAACTGAAACACCTGAGATATTCATGCTGTCCTTATATTCTTGATCTGTCACTCATACTATACTTTTCATCAAATGTAATTGTGTCCCTTCATCTATGCAATGGTTGGGTCTTTTTTACAAAACTCTGTGGGATTTTTTTTGGCGTGGATTGCTACCATAAAGTGATCCCAGGGTATATGCGAGTTGTAGTTTAGATTGATTGTGACAAGCCTAACAATCTTGAGTGACTCAGAAACCAATTTCTAACTTTACATCTCTTCCAATTTGTGAATGAAGTGTAACTTGATACTTTCGAAGTGTAGAATTAATTGAAGAGGAAAGTGAACCAACCTAGCAGTAAGAATGCTCATGCGATGGCTGGGTTCGTAAGACATCTGGGATTGTGTGAGTTTACTGTGAACCACAAGAGAGGTGAAAGGTTCTCTACCTTTCTGTCCAGTGTTGCATGCCTTACACTATTACTACTAGACATTTGACTTTTCTTTCTGTTAATATGATAAAATGTCAAGGGACTCAATTTGTAAGTAGTAAGTGTGTATTTTAGTTCACGGTGTTGGATGTAGTCTGTGGTTTCCTGCCCCACTGTTATTTGGCCCCTGGAAGCCAAAAGTGAGCAAGAGAACGATTTGCTCTAATGTGTACTTCAAGGCATTGCCCTCTGCTGCTCTTCCAGTCTGCCCTGAAGTCTGCAGCCTCTACCGCCTTCCAACAGTGCCACAGGCTGGATGGAGAGCAAGTCTGTACTCATTGGATACTGTCCTAAACCAAAGAACCAAAGGACAGAACAGAGCTTTTTTATTTGTTTGTTTCATTTGTTTTGTTTTCCTTGGGGACGGGGCTGTGGGAAAGCAACCCCTGGCACAGTTCATTAACTAACCCTTCTTTCAGGTTTGAGTTTTGTGGTAGAGTTGACATATTTTATGTTTCCATGAAGTTTGTACTTCTGCCTCTGGATATGTTGAATCCATTGGTTTTTCTCATTTTTCTTGTCTCAAAAAGTCCAGAGAAATAACAAAGAACAAGGAGCATGTAGAGACTAGCAAAGCATAAGACTTCCTAATAATGCGAGCATGGGACCTTAGAGCCATGTGGACTTAAAAGGAGTGTGATGACTGCCAGGCAGGAATGCTGAGGATTCTGTCCAGAAACTTCTAGGATGGATTGGAAAGCTGAAGGTAGTGTTTGTCCATTTATCTCGCAGTCACTGGAGGCTATTTTTTTCCCTGAGGTCTCTCTGGGTCATTGATTTTAGGGAAGAAACTGTTGTTTAAACTTAAGAAAGAATTTAAAGCATCATTCATTCTCTTTGGTGATGTGTTCTATGGTTCTAGCTTTATTAAAATCATTCATGCATACTTCTCTGTTCATACACAGCATAAACCTTAAATATTATATTAACCATAAACTTATTAACTGAATATCTATGTTGTGCTAGATTCTGTGTTAGTTACATTGTGTTGGCTATTTATAATATATTTAGAATAAGTATAATATAATGAAAATATTTTCAAGTCCATATTACTTATGCTAAAAATGTGTAATACTAATGTCTTGTTTCCTAGGTTTTTTGTTTTCCATATGAAGATGAGCATTGTTCTTTTGAGGTCTGTGAAGAACTGTGTTGAGATTTTGATGGAGAAAGCATTGAACCTGTAGACATTCTTGGTAGAATTGCCGTTTTTACTCTGTTGATCCTACCTATCCAAGAGCATGGGAGATCTTTCCATTTTCTGATGTCTTCTTCAAACTCTATCTTCAAAGACTTAAAGTGTTTGTCACGCAGGTCTCCACTTGTGTGGTTAGAGTTACCCTGAGATTATGTTGTTCGTTGCTGTTATAAAGGTGTTTGTTGCCCTGAGTTCGTTCTCTGTCTAATTATCATTTGCATATAGGAGTACTACTGGCTTTTTAAAGTTACTCTTGTATCCCACCACATCACTGAAGGTGTCTCTGTAAATTTTGGGGGTCACTCACGTACACTATTATATCATCTGCAAATAGTGAAAGTTTGACTTCTTCCTTTACAATTTGTATCCCCTTGGTCTCCTTTTATTGTCTTATTGCTCTAGCTGTAACTTCCAGTACCATGAGAATAGATATAGAGTGAGTGGACAACCTTATCTTGTTCCTGATTTTAGTGAAATTACTTTGAGTTCCTCTCCATTAAATTTCATGTTGGCTCTCAGCTTGTAGTATATTGCTTTTATTATGTTTAGGTATGCTCTTTGTATCCCTGATATCTCAAAGACCTTTATCATGAAGGGCTGTTGGATATTGTGAAAGGCCTTCTTAGCATCTAATAAGATGGTCATGTGACTTTTTTATTTCAGATTGTTTATATGGCAGATTGCATTGACAGATTTTTAGTGTTGAATCATCTCTGCATCCCTGGCATGGAGCCTACTTGATCATGGAGGATGATTTTTGATCTGTTCTTCAAGTGGGTTTACCAGTATTCTAGTGAGCATTTCTGTAACAATGTTCATGAGGAACGTTGATCTGTCATTCTGTTTTGTTGTTGAGTCTTTGTGTGGTTTGTGTGTCAGGGTAACTGCAGTCTCATGAAAAGATTCGGCATTGTTCTTTCTGTTTCTATTGTGTGGATTAATCTGAGATGTATTAACATTAGTTCTTTGAAAGTATGGCAGAATTCTGCACTGAAGCCACCTGCCCCTGTACTTTATTTGGTTTTGAGACTTTAATGACAGCTTCAATTTCCTTAGGCGTTATAGGTCTATTTAAATTGTTTATCTTGTCTTGATTTAATTTTGGTATGTGGTACCTACCCAGGAAATTGTCCATTTCTCTTAACATTTTCCAATTTTGTGGAGTACAGGTTTCTGTAGTATGACCTAATGATTCTCTAAATTTCCTTGGTGTTTATTTTTATGTCCCCTCTTTATTTCTGATTTTGTGAATTTGTATATTATATCTCTGCTTTATAATTAGTTTGTGTAAGGGTTTGTCTATCTTTTGATTTTTCTCAAAGAACTCTTAGTTTCAATTGATTTTTCATACTGTTCTCTTTGTTTCTAATTTAATGATTTCAGCCCTCAGTTTAATTATTTACTGCCATCTACTCTTCCTTGGGGTGCTTGCTTATTTTTGTTCTAGAGCTTTCAGGAATGCTGTTAAGTCACTAATGGAAGATTTCTCCAAATTCTTTCTGTAGGCTCTTAGTTCTAGGAACTTTCCTCTCACCACCAGTTTCATTGTGTCCCGTAAGTTTGGATTTGGGTATGCTCTGCATTCATATCATTGACTCCTAAAATATCTTTAATTCTTCCTTGGCCCATTGACAATTCAGTTGAGAGTTGTTCCATTTCCAGAAATTTGTGGGATTTCTGTTGCTTGTGTTGTTGTTGAATGTTAACACATGGTTATTTGATAAAAATACATGGCATTATTTCAATTTTTTTAATCTGTTGAGATTTCGTTTGTGACTGAGTACTAAGTTAAAATTGAGTATGAGGTTCCATAAGGTACTGAGAAGATGGTATATTCTTTTGTATTTGAGTAAAATGTTCTGTAGATATCTGTTAAGTCCATTTGAGTTATGACATCTGTGAGTCCCTTTATGTCTCTGTTTAGTTTCTGTCTGTCATTCCTGTCCTTTAGTGAGAGTGGGGAGCTGAACTCTCCCACTACTAATTCATGGTGTTTGGTGTGTTATTTTAGCTTTAGTGATGTTTCTTTTCCAAATGTCAGTGCCCATATATTTGGTGTACAGATGTTTAGAATTAAGACTTCATCTTGATGGATTTCTGCTTTAATGAATTTGAAATTTCTTTCTCCATCTATTCTGATTAAGTTTAGCTTGAAGTTTATATTGTTAGATATTAAGATAGCTACACAAGCTTGTGTTTTTGGTCCATTTTATTGGAAAATCTTTTCCCAACTCTTTACTCTGAAGTAATGTCTGTGTTTGATGTTGAGGTGTGTTTCTTTTATGCAGCAGAGAAATGGATCCTGTTTTTGTGTCTGTTCTATAAGCATGTGTCCTTTTATTGATAAATTAAGTCCATTGATACTAAGAAATATTAATGTTAGTGATTGTTAACTCATTCTAATTCTTTTGAATTTGGTAGTAATGGTGGTTGTAGTGTGTGTGTGTGTGTGTGTGTGTTTCCATTCTTTGAGTTTTGTTGGTGTGAGATTATCTTGTATCTGTGCTTTTGTAGTTACATCCAACTTCCTTAGGTTGGAGTTTTCCTTCTAATGATTTCTATAGGATTAGATTTGTTGACTGGTATAGTTTAAATTTTATTTTGTTATTCAATATTTTGCTTTCTACATCTATGGTGATTGAAAGTTTTCCTGTTTGGACTGGCATCCATGATCTCTTAGTGTCTGCAAAACTTTTGTCCAGGACCTGTTTGATTTTAGAGACTCCATTAAGAAGACTGATATAATTCTACAATGTCTGCTTTATTTGATTTTTTTTCTCCTTTTCCTTTGTGGTTCATAATAGTCTCTGTTTATTCTGTATGTTTAGTGTTTTGATGATTATGTGTCAAGGGAACTTTTTTTTTTCCTCCAGTATTTATTGTGATCTGTATGCCTGTTGTATCTTTATAGGTATGTTCTTTTTAAATTGGGAAAGTTTCCTTCTTTGATTTTGTTGGATATATTTTCTGTGCATTATTTAGGTTGTGAAAGTTTTCTTCTATGATTTTGTTGAATATATTTTCTGTGTTTTTCAGCTGAAGCTCTCTTTTTCTATCTTTATTTTGGTCTATTCTATCATTGGTTTGGTCTTTTTATGTTGTTCCAGATGTCCTTGATGTTTTGTGTTAAGAATTTTTTGGATTTAACATTTTTTTTGACTGATGAATCTATTTCATCAATAGTATCTTCAACACCTGAGATTCTCTCTTCTTTATCATGTATTATGTTGCATCCGTAGTTCCTATTCATTTACCCAGATATTCCATTTCCAGAATTCTTTTTTTTCCTTTTTTCTTTATTACCTCTATTTCATTTTTCAAGTCTTAAACAGTTTGATCTATTTGCTTCTTCTGTTTGATTATTTTTTTCTTGGGTTTCTTTAAGAGGTCTTTTGATTTCGTCCAAGTTTTTGTTTGTCTTTTCCTCCATTTCTCTAAGGGAATTTTTCATTTCCTCTTTAAGAGACTCTGTCATCCCCGTAAAGTTATAGTTAAGATTATTTTCTTCTGCTTCACTTGGGTTAAGGTGATCAGATCTTTGATGTGAGATTTCCCTCTTTATGCTGTGAATACCACTGGTTAATAAAAAAGCTGTTTTCTGCCTGTGATGGGGTAGAATAGATGTAGGTGGGGAAAACTAAACTGAATGTTGGGAGAAAGGAGGCAGAGTGAGGGAGAAGCCATGTAGTCTGGCCAGAGACAGATACCGAACTCTACCCAGTAAGATACAACCTCGTGGTGATACACAGGTTAATGGAGATGGGTTAAATTAATATGTAAGAGCTAGCCAATAAAAAGGCAGAGCTAATATGCCAAACAGTGTTTTAAATAATATAGTTTCTGTGTGATTATTTTGGGTTTGAGCTGCCTAGCAGCTTGGAAACAAACAAGCAGCTTCCTACTACAGGTCTTTTTGTTGTATGACCACTGTGTTCTAGTGTGATCATGTTGCTTTTTAGGTTGTTAAATGAATTGTTGCATTCGCACCTAACCACCTCTTACTCCAATTGGTGCCAGCAGTGTCTTTGTCTCTTGGTCCAATCCTTGCAGCTGCTGTCTGTATCTTAGGGAGCTACCATTGGTCTACTCTGTGCAGCTGCTGTCTGTGTCTCATGAGCTGCTGAGGTCTCTCTTGTTCAGCTCTCTTGTTTTGCTTTATACAGTCACAATCAGTGTTTCAGAATTTCTCTGATGTTGTGGGGAATGGGTTGATTGTGGGTGGAGTGGGACTTGTAGCTTATAGGGTGTAATCAATGAGGGGATGTTGGAGCAGCCTACTTGTGGAAAGCTTGCATACTGGCTGACTAGTGAAGCTAAGGCAGGTGGGGGAGGGTTTCTGGGTTTTACCCCTTAATGGAGGGCCTGGAGTGTGAGGTGCCCAGCTAGGTGGCTGATCACCTAGCTCTTTGTCCCCTTGTGCAGTTGCAGCCTGTGCTTCAGAGTTCCTCTAAGGCCACATGGGGGATGGGAGGGCTTGAGGGATGGGAGTGGTACTTGTAAGGTATGGAGGACCTAGAGAGTGGGGTATCCAGATGGGAGGCTGATCACTCACCTCTTGGTCCTTTCTCTGCTTTCTCAATTTTTTAAGAAAAATTTCATTTCCTCTTTTATCTTCATAAGGGCCTCTATCATCTTAATAAAGTTATTTTTAAGGCCATTTACTTGTACTTTGGCTACATTTGAATGTTCACGTCTTTCTGTTGTAGGTTCTGGTGGTGGCATGTGGACCTTTATGTTGTTGAATGTAATCTTACAATGGAGAAAGCTCACATTAGCAACTTAACAGCATACCTGAAAGCTCTAGAACAAAAAGAAGAAGACACACCCAAGAGGAGTAGAAGACTGGAAATAATCAAATTGAGGGCTGAAATCAACAAAGAAAACAATACAAAGAATCAATGAAGCAAAGAGCTGGTTCTTTGAGAAAATCAAGAAGATTGATAAATTCTTATCCAAACTAATCAAAAGGCAGAGAGAGAACATCCAAATTAACAAACTCAGAAATGAAAAGGGGGACCTAACAACAGACACTGAGGAAATTCAGAGAAATCATTAGGCCTTACTACAAAAGCCTGTATTCCACAAAATTGGGAAATATAAAAGAAATGGACAATTTTAAGATAAATACCATATACCAAAATTAAATAAAAGACCTGGTGAGCAATTTAAATAGACCTATAAGCTGCGAGGAAATAGAATCTGTCTAAAAAAAAATAGGCCAAGGCTGGATGGTTTTAGTGCAGAATTCTACAGAATTTCCAAGAAGAGCTAATACTTATACTTCTCATAGGGTTCCACATAATAGAACAGAAGGACATTGCCAGACTCTTTTTATGAGACTACAAATACCAAAACCACAAAAAGACTCAACTGAGTGTTGATTCTTACTTTGTCTTTGTTGGATTGGTGGTTTGTTTCTCTATTATCTGTTTCCTTTAATGTGTTCTGGCCTGAATTGTCAAGGGTTCTGGTGATTGGCAGGTCTTCAGTTCCAGTAGGGTGTCTCAGCTGAGGTTTGTGCCGGTAGGTTGCCTAGATCCAGAATCTCCTCCTGTTCTTCTGACTGGTGTGGGCTGTACCTATGCCTATGAGGTCTGTTCTTTCAATTGTTTCAGGTTGTACCTGTGTCTGTGGCGTCTGATCTCCCTACTGGCATGGCTATACTCATGCCTATGGAATCTGTTCTTTCAACTGATGTGGGCTGTACCTGTGCCTATAGAATCTGCTGGGTTTGCATGGAAGCCTTGGCCCCAGTGAGGCTGATGAGGTAGGTGGGGTTGGCAGAGTGGGTCTTGGGGGAGTAGAATCCAGTGAGTGGTGGTAGAGATGGTACAGCCTGCGAGTGGGTATCTTACCTGTTGGCCAACTGGTGGGGACTGCACCAGAGTAATAGAGTTCAACCAGAGTTGGGGGCCAAGCTCAGCTGCCTTGCTGGTGCTGAGATGGGAAGGGAAGGGGCACAAGATTGCCTTAGAGCTTGAGCTCTGTAAGTTGGGAAAGTATAGCTGGGAGTCCATTAACTCATCTATTCTTCTAACTGGCATGGATTTTACCTATGCCTAGGGAATCTGCTGGAGCTGTGGGGAAAGACTGGCCATGGGCAGGATCATGAGGTTGGTGGGATTAGGTGGCTGAGTGGGTCTTGGCAGGACAGAATCTAATGGGTGGCAGCAATGGTTGTTCAGTCTGCAGGCAAGTCTCCTACTTACTAGCTGCCTGGTGGCATTTTTGCTTTCTGGTTATACTCAGGTCTATTTCTCTACTATTACACAGTCTAACAATCATTGACAAAAGAACACTATGCTCACAATAGAGTGGTTCTTCCCGTATCACTTAAACTTCAGAAAATTCCCCATTGGCAAGCACACAAAAGAAATGAATGTAGATGACTTCTCATTGAAACTTTATTCCCATGTGATTCTACATTGTGTCAATTCGGAAGTAAACCCTAACCATCTCAATTTGTTTACCCAAAATTCCTTAAATTTGAAGCTTGTCTCTTTGTCATAAATGCCATATGAATCTTTGAAACTGAGTCTTCATCTAAAGATAGAGGGTTCTATTTTCCACCTATCATTGCAAAGCTGTGAAACAAAGCTCTTACTTTCCTTAGTTTGGATAAGTCACTGAGTTTTGAAGTACATGTCAAGATGATCACTGTTCCCTTCTGGAACTTACTAAATATGCTCCAGTTCCTTACACATTAGACAGTCATATTATTTGAGGACAGAAGACACTCTTTTTGAGAGCTTTATGATTAGTTAGTATGTTTGAATAAATCAGCTTTGGAAGGGGCTAGAGACCCATTAATTATTAGCTTTCTCCTCCCACATAACAGTTTCAAGTAAACAGAAGCATTGGACAGGGTCATAGTTTGCATTCAGGAGCTATTTGTTTATAAGCAGTTGGAATACAGCTCAGTTCCACAGTGGAGTAACGAATTTCTTACTGAGACTTCCTTTCTTGTCTATTTGGTTGTTTACATTTTTAGCTTTCAGAAGGAAAAAAAAACTGTCAGAATAAAACAAAAGGGGAACACATTTGTCTCTAAAACATACACATTTGTTACTTTGTCTTACTTATTCAGAACAGGTTGACTGCCAATGTTCAGAAACCTGCTTCATCTTCATACAGGCCTTCAACATTTCATTTTATCCTTGACATCCACACTGAATTCAGAAGAATCCCTTATTTATTTTAATGTGATTTTAAACACGGCTATACTCAGCATCTAAATCTGTATCAATCATGAGATCAGAGGGAAAGTCTTAGCTCAGAAGGAAGTGCACGTACATTCAGATCAATCGATCTATCTGTCTATACCTAGCTATCTCTCTATTATCTAATATCGCCTACTTATTCATTCAACTATCTATCATCTTTATCTATATCTATACATGTACATACATGTGTGCATATATGATATATATACATGAGTGTATATGAATAGATATGTTTATATTCATATTTAATTTTTAATTTATTCTATACTTACTTTTATAATTATATTTAATTTTTCATTTATAGGAATATTTTTATAAAAATAGATTTATATATACTCATGTACACACAGGTATATATCTATATCCTTTTACATACATATATAATTGCTTGTATATCCATATACACACACATACACATTAAGGCATATATATCTACATGCCATACATACATATATATACATATATATATCCTCTTCAACACATACATAAATGTACACATATACTACAAATGCACACATAGACATGTGTGCATATATACTCATATATACAAATACACACATTCATGCATATATGTATATACATATGTATATTAATAGATATTCATGTATATACATACATCAGATGCACATGTAAAAATTATGCATATATACATATATATATACACACATATAACTGCTCTTATGCACAAAAGATATACATACATATGCACAAACATATGTATCTACACATCCAACTAGAATGAATATATACACACACATATATATACATTAGAAAATATATCTAAATCTAACATAATACATGGATGCACACACACATAAACCCATATATTAGAACATATGTTAAAAAATGTAAACTTATCTCTACCTTTTCTGAAGATCAGAGTTTTAGCTTGTTCAGAGTTGTTGAAAACAAGTGTAGCTACACCCTGACCTAAGGAGTATTTACTTGGTGTTTGGGACATTAGATGGCCCATACAGGTAAATCTACTACACTCTGCCAAAAGTTCAGGAAATTCAACATACTTCTGCTCCTTCTTTTGAATTAAGAGATTTTACCTAGGGAGTGACTGCATTCAGGATACTAAGGTGAGTTCACTGCCTAAATGACAGAATGCTTTTCTTATGATTTAATGGCTTGATGTCTCAAAGTATGGAAGCAAGTAACTGTTCCAGATTTCCTTTGTATCATGTTAAGGCAGTCTTGCCTGCCCCCTGTTTTATTGGGGTATAAACGTATATGGAAAATTAAACGTGGGTGGTTTCAGTATTCATTGGACCTTCCTCCTGGTACTATCCTATGATTCTGTCTTATTATTTTCACTCACGTCTTCATTCTCTTTATTAATTTTTCAAATTCCCATGCCATTACACCGGTAAGTGGTATAATTGTTGAAGCTGGTCCTGTACATATATCCACATAGCTGAATATATATGTATATCTACATGTACATATAGATAATTATACATCTATAAAATCCACATATATGTGCATATACATATCCAAATGGACAACACTGCATACAAAATGCATATTATATATGCATATATACATGCGCACATCAAATATACATATATACACATACACTACCTCTGTTAAACAACTATTTGTTACTTTGAAAAAAGACTGGACAAATACCAATTTAAAAGATTGGTTTGTCTCAGAGATCCAGAATCCTTTATTTGTTTACTTATTTTGTTTTTTTGAGACAGGGTTTCTCTGTGTAGCTCTGGATGTCCTGGAACTCACTCTGTAGACCAAGCTGAATTTGACACTCAGAGATTGTCTGCCTCCATGTTCTGAGTGCTAAGGTTAAAGGTATGTGCAACCATGTCTATGGCTATACCATCTTGAAGAATCCTAATATCATCAGATTCATATTTTTAGGCCATAGGCCACTTCTCTGAATTTCTTTCAATCCTCTAGTAACACAGAACATCTTGGTAGAAGAAAATGGTGGGTAAATGCTTAATACCTCACAACAGTCAGGAATTAGAAGGGGAAGAGAGACTAAGAATGGGAAGGACAAATAGAGATACAGAGACAGAGAAAGGGGGACTGAGAAGCAGAGATACCATATGACTTAAAATCATGCACTCAGTCACCCCTACTCCAGCTCCACCAGTCTTTCTTACATTTCACTAAGCTATAAATTCACCGGGAGGTTGTTGGAAACAATAGTGCACTAGTATCCTTGTGATCCAACTGCCCTCAGATCTCTCTCCCAGCTGGACATTAGTCTTTCCACACGCAGGCTTGTGAGGCCACTTCACATACAAATGTAATACTACCCAATAATATGAGCTGTGTTCAAAGATTCTTGCGAACATATTCACTTTCCTTTTATTTAAAAATGATGTACCCAAAGGTAAACAAGGCCTGAAATTGACTTAAGGAGAAATTATCTTTCCTTATTGGAAATGGCTGTGAATGCCCCTCATGTGGGTTTTCAATTGAGTAGGTGTACAACAGCTGCAATGCTTCACACAGATTTTTGTATTGCTGTTTTTTTACTTCAAAGCTCTCTTATTAAGATAATCATCTTCACACTTTAAAGTAGTACTGTTATTTTGAAAACTTGTTTTAAGCCAATGCCTAGAAGGTCTCTGGGACGACACACATATTCTTATTTTCCTTTCTTAGGTTTTTCATCCTTTCAGATTCTTCTGCTCTAGATTCTAGGCACACTTGTCTTTTTCTTATTCTTTCTCTCCAAATAGTTCTTTATTTTCCTTGCAGAAAAGCCTCCCTTTCTCCAGAATTTAAACTTCCTCTATATGAGTCATATTTCTCATCTTTTCTTCAGCTGTCTGTCGCCAAAGTCATTGTATAGAAACTGTTTCCATAGCTTATGCTTCCATTTCATTAGCACAGCGGAACCAGGGATGATTCTATCTATGAGGGTGATGGAGAATGTAAATGTAATATTTCATACATGAACATTTAATACCCTCCGTAGTTTTTGAGATTTCATTGAAATAATAAGTGAATATTTGTTCAATAGCTACAGTTAGTAGCATCAGGAAAATCAACTCTTATCCAAGTCACTTTCTTTTGGTACTGTGAATACTGCTGTGTTGTCCATGCCACAATGGACACACACCTCTTCACAAATGGGCTTCAATAAAAGTAGGACGTAGATTTGGGAGGGAAATAGGCTGGGGGGCACTAGGCAAAATTAGAAGGAATTAGAAGTCGATGTACATAGTCCAACTTCACTGTGTGTATATATATGAAATGCAAAACAGAAATGGTATTAAAATCATTTTAAAAATTCTATCCCTCTTCAGAAAAAAATCTTGAGTAACAATGCATCACTGCCTCCCACAATGGACAATATAGCATAAACCACTTCAGGAAACAGAAAATTTTCTGTGTTTGTTTTAAGTAAATATTTGAATTGTGGTATGAATATACAGGTAAACAAAAAGCATATGAGCTTATCCAGTAATAACTATTATTTACATAGGAAGCTTTATCTAATATAAAAGCTTTATCACAGATTTTATATATTTTTAATTTTTCTAGAATATAGAAATTGAGTCCAAAATGGACTTCAATTGCATTTGTAGCACCGCTTTAAATATTTCTTTATTTTATTCTTTATGTGTTTGCACCTGCATGAGTATATGGGCACCATATGTGTGTAGTGTCCACAGAGGTCAGAAGGAGGCATCAATAAATCCCTTGAGTCTGGCATTGATGGTGGTTGTAAACCACCATATGGGTGACTGTGGGGAATTTAAAATGCAAGAGCAGTATGTTCTCTTAACCGTTCCTCAGGACCCAATACAACACATATCTGAGCAACCAAGATAATTTGTTTCTATGATAAGAAATCAAAGTTACGGTTAAAATTTCCTTTATAATATATAAGGTTATTTTGTTTAACTTTAGAAACTACGTTGATATCTTAATTTTCTTCTGAGTTATGAAGAAAGTTGACTGGTGTAGTAAAGACATTTGTAAGTGGATAAGAGTATGGGGGAAGAAAAATCACAAGTTGCTTATCAAGGTTCAGAATTTTATTAACTATTTTGCATGTTAATTAGTCCAACACTGTGCCTGGATGATGGTAGGTGGTTTTAAGCAAATATATGAAATGTAGATTCACTTTTAGAATCAGTGTATTAACCATGAACAGGCAAAGAAGCTCAGGTTGGCCTCAAATTCTAGAGACTGGCATGACACTGTCCTTAATTCTGGGACTATTGGTATAGTCTATCAGGCTGCCACTTACATATTTTTGGAATTGCCAGAAATTGAGTGATACTAAATCCTCATGATTGCTCAGAGTCTTTGTGTTGTTTGAGATAAATTTTTATTCATGATTTAAGTGTCTTAAATAAATGTGTATTAATAATTTGATAAGTGTTTCATCTTTCATGATGATTAACTAAGATTTTCAGTCTGTTCCATGTCAGTTTCACTTTCTTGCATTTGTTTTTAATATATTTATTATCAGATGTGTAATTTCATACATTTAGTATGTTTCTTCATGTGTATACCATGAAATCATTAGTACAAACAAAGAAAAAGGCATATCTCACTCCCAAAATTCCTATGACATACCCAGCTTTATCCTTTATCCTTGCCTTCCCTTTATTACTTTGAAAATTAAAAACACATTTATAAACACACATAACTATGGGTTTGTATATATATATGTATATATATATAATGCATTTGTATAGTTAGGTGTTTATATGTGGATATGAGTATGGGATTGCAAGTACCTGCTGATGCCTGAGATGTCCTGGAGCTCAATTTACAGGCCATTCTGGATGCTAGAACCTGGACTCTGTTGTTTTGGAATAATAGTGAATCCCTGTTTACATCATTTATAATCAATAAAACTGTTCTGAGATGTATCATATCTATGAGTATGCCAATAATTTATTTCTCTTCTTAAGTAATATCTTCAGTTTGATTAATCGTGCAACCTTTGTGTGACCTTAAAATTGCTTCTATATTTTGGGGTTTTGAAATAAAATTCATTGAACATTTGTATTCCAAGACTTTGAATAGAGACTCACTTTAATGTCTTTGGACAAATTCCTGGGAGTGGAGGGGGAAGTAATGTTGTAGTTGCATGTGGGAAATTTAAACAATTGTTACTGTTCTCCCGTCTTGCCATAGCATGTTCTATTCTTCATAGTAGTGTAAGAGAGTAGCACTGCTCCTGATTCCTTTCTACCATCAGTATGTCTGCCTAACTCACTATAACTTCAATTTTCAATCTGAAATGACTAATTTCAATTAGACCCTGGTTCAGTTAACCTTTGAAAAGGAGAAATGAATGAGTTTGAAGGACAGTAGAAAGAAAAGAATAAAAGGATTATAGGAAAATGTTACAGAAAACTTCAGGGCTATGGAAGACAGAAAACATCCTGGGTACAATAGCTAGCAATAATGAGAAGCAAGGATTATAAGGAAATAAGCCAGGTGCTTACTATTAAGGAGTTATTGCCGTTTTGGAACAAATAGATTTCCAAGCTCAGAGCAGAACCTGATAAATGAGACTGTCAGGAATGAAGTGCATGCCAGACTTCACCTTTCATTTACCAAGCCAAAAGCCAAAGTAGGGAAATTACCAAATGAAAACTGAAGGAGAATTGAGAATATTAAAAGTTGTAAGTCTTTCTCATTATTAAGAGTTTGGCATACATTTGTGGTAGGAATATTATTAATAGGAGGAAAATGAAGGACCTTATGGTGCTATGGGATTACTGATAAATAAGACTTCCTAAATGAATAGATGATGGTAAATTTATATGGACGCTATGAGAAGACTAATTATCCTTGCCCGTCTAGAATTATTGGCAGAGTAAAATGCAAACAGAGAAAGAAGTGGCAGCCGTGTGAAGAAGGAAGCCACTCAGAAAAAAGGGAGAGGCAGATGGGTGGGTCAAATCACCAAGAAGAGAGAATGGGTGCTTTCCTCACTTGGAGCATAGTTTGAAAAGCATGCACATCCATTCATGTCTCACAGTATTTCTTCAGTTCTTTGGCCAGTTCATCTAAGGTGTTACCTTATTGAGTTCACCACAGCCGATTATAGAGAACTTGTTCACAGAAGCCAAAGACTGTCAATGATCTTTCTGCCATATTTCCAAGCCCCTGTGTAACACACTGTGATCTTGCAGACACCACCTACAAGTGATTTCTTGTCACTTCTACAGTGAAGTTAGTTATTATTTTTTATTCTTTTTTTGTTTTAGCTTTTTTCAAAACAAAAATGAAACATTCAAAATTTCACCAAGACATGAAAGATTCCATTTTTCAGCCAAACTCCTCCCCCCCCCCAGACAGGACACATAAAGTTTAATTTCGTGACCTCTTCTCCTGATGTATAGCAGTCATTTTTCCACAACATTAGACTAGGTAATCTATTCTTAGGGGAAACTTGTCAAGCCTGACTGATATTCTGCATTTTTCTTTCTTTCTTCAATTTTATTTTTTGCTCTTTTCCCTCCTTCATAGTTTCTGCTATGAAAATACGGCAATAATAATACAGCATCTATAGAAAATGGAATGCATTTACCAACCCATGACGCTAAGATGAAGCACAAGAGAGAAAGGTCAGCCTTGAAAATGAAATGAAATAGTACATTTGCATCTTGAGAAAAATTCATGGACTTGGGGACTAAGTTCCCATCTGTACAATGTTATGAGACTAATTTTCTACTTTAAGATGAATTTTGCTGTTAGAGAAAAGTGCTGGCAATGATAATCACAGAGACCAGTGCTCGTACAGAAAAGACTCTGCGATAGCTCACTTTCCAGTCTTCCGAGAGAGCCATGCACCCACTTGTTTCTGGGGACCAGAGGAAGGCTGCCTCATTTTCTCATGGCTGAGCACAGTGCTCACCAAAAAGTAGGTATAATCTTGATTGCTCCAACAACGCTTGGCACTTCCTGTTTTGTCACTTTTCATCCAGTGGTCCATCAGAGAAAGGACAGAATTCGACATGCTCTTATTTTCTCTCTGGAAAAACAAGACACTGGACAGCTGTCAGACTGAAACACCTTCTACTCACAATCAATTTACGATTGGTTTGAACACCAACCTGAAAATTCAGTGAAAAAAGTACAGGTTGGCTGCAGGAGACCTGAGCCAGATAAGACCAGAGAGTGGAGAGCAATAAGCTGACACAGCTAAATTTTATACAGTGTCTGCCTCACTAGGATTTGGTTAAGTAAAACAAAACAGATATCATGAACCTTTATATTTGGTCCATTTTTTTTTACAATAACTCAGAGTACAACTGGGCTTCTTTTAATTTAAAGGAAGACCTTCCCACAAAACTTAACATAAATTCATGCATTCTTGATGGCAGAGAGGAGATGGTATTATCAGCCTGTCACAGTAGAAAATGTCTAGTCAGTGCTTTCAGGTGCTTAGCAGCAGAACTCTCAGAGCCTTGAGAGGAGGAAAGTCATGCTTTCATTGATGAAGGGACTCGGAGGTGAGCAAATTGTACCTCCCCCCATGTGCCAAGGACCACAGTGAAGGCACAGGAACAGCTGACAGTTTTCAGTGGGCAAATCCCTCTTCCCACTCCATGCATTTCCCAATTTCATGAAGGCATATGCTGCTGACCAAGCACTTCTATTGGCACAGGTGAAACTTTAACCTCAATGTGAGTACAGTTATATTTGGAGGAATTGTGTGTGTGGAGCCAGAGTGCTTTTCTCGAGAAGGCAAGCCATGCACTCCCTTTTTGCGTGTTTTTTTCCCTCTAAGATTATGTTTTAAAATTTGAATATGTAACATAAATAAACTAATCATATGTAACCGTCAAGTGCATTTATTATTTCATTAGATGAATAGAATTATAAAAAGAATTATTAAAGTTATTTTCATGAAGACTCGGTACTCAAAGACAAAATGAAACACCCTGAATGTTCCTTGCAGGACATATGGCCTTGGTGAAAATTTATGGGTTTTAAGAAGAAGTTTAAATACACATATTAAAATTCATTTAATAAAATAACACACAATATTTTGTCATATTGTACAAGCATAGACAAAGTCTTCTTTTACTGTCACCCTTAAGTCTTGCCGACTCACCTATTTACATTATAATTTTTT
>JAQHUG010000184.1:2195338-2238314 GCA_028555095.1 Dicrostonyx torquatus
ATTTGCATGCAAAATTCAAGATGTCATTATTTTTTTCCGCTGAGTAGTATTCTAATGTGTATATATTCCACACTTTCTGGATCCATTCTTCCATCGAGGGGCACCTAGGTTGTTTCCATGAATGTCCCCTCACAGTTAAATTTTATCCTGTTAAATCACCCTTATTTCCCAAGATGTCTTAGGAGAAGTAACAGCCAGGTGCTCATGATTACACCTGAGTGTTCTTATGTTTGGTGCTTCATAGTTAGTATAGGAAACAAACATCTAAACCAACTAAAATAATCAGAAAGTCAACAGCATCTTTGGCCTGACTGCTTGCTTTCCTGGTATGGAGAGCTCCTAACTTGGGATATTTTACTTCCATTTGAAGATGTCTTGTTCTCTGCCAGCTTTCACCTTTTTGTTTTTTAAACAAAAGTAAAGCTTTCTCTTATACAATACATCCAAGCCATAGTTTCCCTCCCTCAACTCCTCCTTGTTCCTTCCACTTCTCCTCTCCCCAAGATCCATCTATTCTCTGTTTCCTCTTCAGAAACCCACAGGCCTCTAAGAGAGGATAGACTAACAGGACAAAGCCAGATGCCATAAAGGAAGGCAAAAACCCTAATATTCAGGCTGGACAATGCAATATAATAGGAAAAAAAGTGCATAAAGAGAAGGCAAAAAAAAAAGTCTGCTTCAATCTCTGTAAACCCAGGTGAGTCCTGCTTAATTGCTTTGGTGAACCATGTTCTCCTGTGCTCCATATCCTCTGATTCCTACAGTCTTTCCTCCCATCTTCTGTGGGGTTCTTCAATATCCACTGGGTACAAGACACCCCCACATACAAATATTCTCACCAGCTCAAAACTGTTCTCATCAATTTTATCTAGGGCTTTATTTGTCCTTCCTTCTCTTCTTTCCAATTTCTTCCTCTCTTTCTTTCTTTCTTTTTTTCTTTCTTTTCTCTCTTCCTTTCCTCACTTCTTCCTTCTCTTCTTTCTTTTTCTTCTTTACTTAATTTTTTTTTTAAATACAGAACTCACTATATAGTTCTGGCTGGCCAGGAACTCACTGAACTGTATGGGTTGCTCTTAGACAAACCACAATCAAATTACCCTGACTCAGCCTGCTGCCTGTTAGGATCACCAAGTTCAGTGAAGCTTTAGACTCGGTGTTGGTGAAACTGAATCTGAGTCCTGGACACACTAAAAATTCAGAGTTATATTCCAGCCTTGTTCACAGTTTTAAAGGCAGGGTCATTGTGCAGGCATGATTGATGAACTCATTTGTTATGGATGATCAACTCACTTTATTGCCTCTCTAATGTCCTCAGAGGTGAAGAGGGCTGGGGTGAGGGTAACGGTACAACTGGTTCTTCTCACATTTATTCCTGTGGCAGGCAGTTTCATGATCCAAGCTTTGACTCCTTAGGTTAAATCCAGGTATTGATATGATGAAGAGGGATCTTCAAAGAATTATATAGAGGATGCCCATACCTTTCTAACATTCATGAAACTATAACCATTTTAAAAGCCCCATGCCAACAACAGTGGACTAAGTCCTAATTCCTGTTATATCATAGTGTTGGACAGATCACAAATGCCATTTTTATTCTCCTTTCCTCCCTGTCCCTTCAGTCACTACCTGCCCCTTTTCTCCTTGATTTTCCTTCTACCCTCTTTTTCTTTCCTTCATTCCTACCTTCCTCCCTCCCTCCCATCTTTCCTTCCATGTCCTTTGTCTATCCCTTGTTCCCTTCCTTTCTTCCACTCCCTCCTTCTTTCCTTTTGTTTCTTCCCTTTTTTCCCTGCTTCTCATTTTTCGTCCCAGGTACCAAGAAATTAGATATCTGAGAAAATCAAGTCAGTTTGTAATCTCATCTATTTTCATATCTACTTATCCACATCATGACATAATTAATGATCAAAAGCTACGTTTCTGGAAAATAGGAGCTCTAAATGAAAATAATAATTGAAAATTAAAAATATAAATATTTTCTCATCTAAAATGAGGTTACTAAAATATGATCATTGCTGAAATAAATGCATGACTCATTTCAACATAAATTTGAAAGCAAGAATGCCCAGTTATTCTCTGTTATATGTGCTTAGTTGTACCTGTTGAATTATTGAGTGGCTAGATGAACAACTAAAATCTATCTACAGCTCCATTACAATTAATTTATCTTGACCCAGGACCCTAAGTAACTTCAGGGTTCTTCAAAAATCAGCTTCATGTCAGCACTTTGCCTCACTGTAGCCAATAATTACAGTTGTCAGACATGTTGTCTGAAAAGACATTGAAGAAACTGATAATAAAGAAGAAGTTCTGAATAGTAATATAGTGTCTTTGGTTCCATATAAAGAACTTTGTTATCATCTACTGCATAAAACAACCAGAGAGCAGACATCACCAAAAATGGAACCATAATGGTTAGTATGTTTATCAAGTTGATGGGTGTGAAATCACCAAAGAGAAAAGGCCCTGGGCCTGTTTGTGAGGGAGTTTCTGCATTAGCTGAATTGAGGTGAAATGACACACATTAACTATGAATGCCATTACCCCTTGGCCGCAGGCTCAGGATGGACAGGGAGCTGAACAGCAGGACTCATCTTTCTGTGTTTTCAGATGCCTGTACAACATGACCTTCTACCTTCTTCAAGTTCCTGCCTCCATAACTACCCCTCAGAATGCACTGAACCCAGAACTGTGAACCAACTCTTTCTTCTTGTGCTTCTTTTGTCAGGTATTTTTCCACAACAATGACAAGTAGCTAATACGGATGCATTGATGAAGAACATTAAATGCATATCTGTTTATCTACTTAATACCATCCGCAGGAGGAACAGGCATGTGGAAAGAAAGCTGGAAGAGGAAGATTGTCTCCCGGAACAATTGTGTTGGAGTTTAGATTTAACTCACTATGCCTGGAAGTGTTGAGACTTCAAAAGGACTTGAACTCTGACCGTCCCCCAACCTTAACAGACAGACAGACAGATTCCAAAAGACAGAGAGATGGAGCTGTGGCAATCCACAACTGTCCTCAGCTTCTGCAGTTTTCCATTAGTAGAGGGAGCATAGTCTTTTACAGAGACGTAGACTCTACTCTCCCAGACAACCGCTGTGCTATTCCACATGTCAGATGATTTGCTCATTCGGAGAAAAAGAGAGAGGCTGGCAACGGTGGTTAGAGACTGTTTCAGCACTTTATTTGTCCCAATTATCTTCTCTGACTATTAGGGTGAATGGAACATCACAGACATTGCTTATCGCCGGCTTTGTATTCACTAATAACACTGTTGTTTATTACAGCAAGCATGCTGCCTGCAGTCAGCTCTGCTTCTGCTAATCCCCATGGCTCCAACTTCCCTTTTGCCTTCATCCTTTTTTTATTTTCGTATTCAAAACAAATTAGATCTCACTGAACCAGCCAGGTTTCCTGCAGCTTGTGATTCTTAGGATTCCTTCTTAGATTTGGTTTGGAGTTGATTGGTTTCAGTCTGAAAACCCTGAAGAACATACCAGGGCATACCCACCCGCATTACTGTCTCTCCAGCAATATTTCAATGGCAAGTGCCTGCCTGGGTACTTCCTGCCAGGTGCCAGCAACCTGAACTGTGCACATTTCTGAAGCTATCAGAGAACAGAATGCTGTAAATAGTTTCCATTACATCATTTAGACTTCCCCAAAGTCCTCTTCCTCCACACAGTGTTTTCTAGAAGCATGCTTAGAGAGTCTACAGGGCCCAAGGTTTGCTGAATGTTCTTTAAAAAAAAAATCCCCTTATTTAGGCTTACAGGAAATATCCTATCCTGTAGTCTTTTATGCCTAAACCATGTGGAACTTTGAGAGTTCTCTCCTAGTTCTCTTTCCTGCATGGGCTTTCTAAGGCCCTGTGCACTTTGCTTTATTTAGTATCCAGTGATGGTATCTTCCCAATATCAATAGAGAACAGAAATACTTTAGTCATTTACAAGTCATCTACTGTTCCAGACCAACCAAGTCCCTCCCTTGTGGGGCATTTGAAATCCTGACTATTTAGAGACACATGGGTTACAGGGCAAAGTATGATAATAGGTGGGTAGATTCCGTTCAGTTTATAAAAAGCCAAAAGATTTGCCTTGAAGAAAAGGAGGACTAATTCGCTACTGAGGGTCAAGGAAATTTGTTTCAAACCGTACCAGAAGCCAGGTCATCAGGAGCATATTTTAGATACACCCCAGATTTGCTTGATATAGATGGAGAGGGAACCAAAGAGAAGTAGACCTCTGATCTTACCCAGGCCCTACATGATGGGAATCCCATCGTTCACATCAGTTCCAGAATATAATGCTTTTTTCTGACCTCTGAAATCACCAAGCACATAAGTTGCAGGCTTATAAAAATGAAATCACAACAATTAAACACATGAACTAAGTAAATCTTTTTAAAAATAATACCCAGTGGCAATCCATTGAAGAAAATTGATGTTCCTTTTCCAAGCAAGTATACATTACAAATAGATCCTTAGTTGGGGACCAGAATTTATATCTCCTTACCAGTTCTTGGATTTTTTTTCTTCCTTGATTCTGTGCAGATCCCATGCATACTGCCAATGTCTGTGATTTCATATGTGTGTCATTTCTGTTAAAGACCTTTATTCCTTGACATCAGCCACCATGCCTGGCCTCTATAATATTCCTGCATCTTCTCTGACACACATTCCTGAGCTTAAAGGGTGGAAGTTTGATAAAGATGCCCCATTTACAGCTGAGTGCATAATGTGGTAGCTTGAATAAGAATGCCCTCTAAGAACTCATGTGTTTGAAGGCTTGGATCAGCTGGCAGAACTGTTTGGGAAGGATTCGGATGTGTGCCATTGTTTAGGGAAGTGTGCCACTGGAGGTAGTTTCTGAGATTTGGGCTTATGTAACAATGGAATAAAATTGTAAAATAGAAAAGCCCAGGAAAGCCTGACAAAAGTATTTGATGCTAAATAAATAAATAAATACATAAATAAATACCCTAATATTAATTAATTTAGGAAACAGTGATACCTTTTTTCTAAGAAAGCTGCAGGATACCTATGCATGAAACATACAGAAAAATTCAAAATTTATGAGCACTAGATTCAATCCTGGGAAATCTAAACAAAAATAGAAAATTTTGGAGCAAGCCCCCAAACTTGACAATCCATAGAGAAAATGAATGATCATCAGCCACCATGACTCACTTCAGAGACAAGGAAAGAGGAGGTAAATTAAGGAAGAGATAATGCAATGAAGAAAAGCAATCATACATTCACACAATAATAAATTCTATGAAGAAAGAAAATATGCTTCTAAAGAAAAATTAAGTTAGGAGTCTTTTCATGCAAGTCTATATCTGTCAGCACGTACAACTTACATAACGCACAGAAAAATAGAGGTGTAAAAGAAATTCCGCAAAGATATAAAACAAGTCCAAAAGGAACCACAAGAATCTAAGAAAGTGATAAGAACTGTCTTTAGAATTAAAACTCTTCACTACCTTTCCCTTAAACTACTTGAAATTAACTTCTTATTTTTGTAAACAGTATAAAAATAAATTGTGGGGTTCAAAACACTGTTAATGTTTTATTCTGAAAGGTCAGTTGAAAATGTATAATACTCACTCAAATTTTAGAGCAATCACTTAAAACTCCATGGCCTTAAGAGCTATAAGTTCAGTCAATCTATTGTCCAGTTTGAGAACTTTGCTTTTCAAATTGAGAGCTTTCTATTTTATATCCTCAAGCTTAGTGATTCTTCCGTCAGCAGTCTCTGCCTTTCTTACAACCCTATCACATCAAACACATTTCTGATACAGGTTTTCTTTCCTCTACCTAGAATTTTTAGGTATTCTTTCACAGGGATTTTATTCTTCTGCTTATAGTATCAAGAGTTTTCTCATGCAGGATGCTTTACCCATTAGTGCCCTTAGACGGTATTTTAAATCCTTTACATGTAGACATTCTGTCAATGCTGCTCTCTGCTTCCTTTGTCTCCACATTCTGCAGTTTCACCTGTAGCATGCCTTGTGATATGGTGTTCAAAGCAAGATAAGGTATCCTATGTAAAAAATACTGCTTTTAATAAAAAGGTAGTAAAGATATTGGCCATGAATATGTTCTGTCATCCTATGTCTTGCTCTTTTAATATGCTTAAATCTAGAAATGTGACCATCCAATAAGCTTTAAACAGTCATGCAACCTAGAGTTGATATAAAATAATAGAAGCTATTTTCTACAATGGCATGACAAAGAATAAAATGATGTTGACAATAAAAGCATATTAGACACTTAAAGGCCTTTATAACAATGCTTGGGTGGCTTAATTTAACATTAAAAGACAACAGCAGCATTAAAAAATACTCTTCATAATATACATTGCCTCATTCTTTTCAATTAAAATAACTATTTGAAAATATGCACAGATAAAATTTGTTTGCAAATTAAAAGAAAAGCAAAATTGTTTCCAGAAAGTGTAGGATCATTTATATTTGCTGCTGATTAACCTAAACCACTTTGTCATTAAATATTACCCTTCAGAGAACAGAGCAGATTTTCAGGAGAGGCTATAAATTAATATTGGTTATCTATGAAGAGGTTAGGAGAAGGAAAAAGGACACAAGCAACCCTAGTTATCAAATTGATTTTTGCAAAGAAAACAATAGCAGAAGCTTAGGGTGACCAGAAAGGGAGAACACTGCAAAACGCTTGGGAAGTTCACTGTGCATGCTGTTCCTCTGATATATTTTGTATCTTATTTCATTTTTTTGGTTTTGAAGATTTATTCCTGGTGATGAGCTTCTCCACAGAGCTACATCACTAACCTTGTTGCTCCAAATCTTCATAAGGAGTCCATGATTTCAAATCAGAAAGGCCGCTCTGGTGAGCTGTAGTTTAATCTCAGTGCCATTGTGGGCAGTTTCAGGAGATTTGACAGAATAAAGGTTTTAAAGTTTCACTGAGAACTAAGCTACTCCTCTCCACATGTTTCTGTATCTGACAATTATGATGGAGACGTTAAATTTCATAGATTTTATAAATCAGAAGAGAAGTAGTTTGGGAAAAATCTCAGTATATAGTCATATGTTAGTGGCTCTTTCCAGAACAGTATTTGCTAGTAATCAAAACCATGCCATCTAACAAACAAACAAACAAAAAAAACCCTGTCTATATTTAATCTGTTTCATTTTGTAAATGTGTAACATGAGGGGCCTGCTCATTGGGGTTTCTGTCCCACCCAGTACCCCACAGCTAGCAAGCCCCAAAGAAAATCACACAGAGAGTCTACATTAAGTTATACACTGATTGGCCTGTTAGCTCAGTCTTCCTACCAGCTCCCATAACTTATATTAACCCATTGTTCCCATCCATGCCAGGCACATGGCCGGTACCTTTCCTCAGCTGGGACAGGGCCACATGCTGCTTCCTTGGTGGTCTGTGCAGGAATGCCAAGGGAGCTTCCTGCTTCCCAGACAGTCTCCTTGCCCTGCCTCTACTTCCTTTCTGGTTGACCCGCCTATACTTCCTACCTGGCCAATCAGCATTTATTTAAAACATGATTGACTGAACAGACAAGTCTCCTGCACCATAAATGGATTGATTCATATATCTTCAATTATTTTTGTATTTGGTGCAAATACATGCATGTGAGTGCAGGTCCCTGTAGAGGCGAGCAGAGGTAATCAGATTCCCTGAACCAGGAGTTAGAGTGTTCTAAGCAACTCAACATGGGTGTGAAGAGCTGAATTCAGGTCTTTGGAAGAGCAACACGCACTTTTAATCACTCAGCCTCTATCTTATTTCACAAATGCCATTGATTATGTTGTAGAGCAAGCAACTGGTAAATTATTCTGTATAAAACGAGGTATCAACCACTTTGGTTTATGAAAATGGTCACTTAATTTTTACTCATTTCTGTATTGCTCACCACAAAGTAGATTATGATTGTCTTTAACAACGACACTTCCATGACTGAGTACTACACTGGCAGAGGTTTTTTAGAAATTCACCATGCTATATCTAGGCAAAGGAAGCAGAGGTGTTGCACTAAAGACTAAGTTGAGGAAGTTCATAGTAGTAGTCTGCTATATATGTGGCAAGACATACATGTGATGTGGTTTCTACATGTGTGTGTAGCTTCTCTGGTTCAATTCAAAAAGACAGTTTGATTTTAGTTTAATAAAAGAAGAATTTCAGGAAGGTCTAATATAGAACATAATTCCTTTAAAGGGAAGGGTTTCTCTAAGCTTTTCCTGCTGTCATAAAGTTTGAATGAACTTTACCAACAATGTGGAAGTAGACATTAAGCACCCAGTGTGGTGGATGTGCAAGGACAGAGAGAGAACTTCACAAAATTTCTACCAGGTCTGTAGTCTTCTTTTTAGTTTTTCAACACGTTTTCTCCAGGACTGAGGGGAGACACAAAGAACATACTCATTTTACCATAACTGAAATGGAAGGGCACGGTATACTTATATGTACCAAGTGATGCAAAAACCTTGATCTAGGATACCTTTGGATTTCTAATTGTTAACTTAAAGGATATCTACAGCTGGGGGTAAAACCTATAAATTAGTCTACTAAGTACTGAGCTAATAAATCTGATTTCACTTTGAAATGTAGAGCTACTTTTTCCTGCAAAGAGTAATACACTGGGAGGGAAATTAACGATTCCTGAGCTTGACTACAATTCTGCAAGTAGACTTCCTGAGTTGGTGATGTATTCTGTAGGCCTGGTTAGTGAAAAGAGTGATTCTGACCATTTTATTTAAAATGGCTCACCCTGGAAATGTATTGGGCATGCTTCAGCTCCTGAAAGTAAAGTTCCAATATCTAGGAATATAAATGAGGCCAATCTGGCCTGGAGAAACCTGAACTAACTCAACACATAAGAAAACGACAGTTCTGATGTCCACCAGTCAGTAGTATATGGACAAATCATAAAGAATCTCTTAGATTTTTTTTAAAGATATGGGTCCCATATAACCCACAAATTGACCAGTCTTAAGTCCTTATTATTTCTCATAATATTGGTATCTATCATACTTCAGTGAAAGATTGAAAACTTCACAAGAATGTCTGAATGTCTGGGAACTCCTCCTTATTATTTCCAAGTACTTTGAATTAGAGATAAATTATAAAGATTTGCCAGGCTCTCTGTATAACTAATACAGACATGGCTACTTTGTCTTATTCACAAGGCATGCCCTGTATAATTGGGCAAGATTTTTCTATAAATATGAACAGGGAAATTCATTCCAGAAACACTCCAGAAATCTGTAAACTACAGAAAGAGTTGTTTTTTGTTACTTTTAAGATTTTGAAGGTATATTAGTTTCTTTTTCTGTTGTGATAAAATACTCTATTAAAATTAACATAATGGACAATGAGTTTGTTTTCATTCACAATTAAAGGTAATGGTTTTCAAAATAGCATATGAAAACAGCATATCCACTACAGCACAAATAATAAAAACACTGAGACAGATATTGGGGTTCAATCCAAAGATCAGAAAAGCAAAGCATTCAGCCACTGGCTTTTACCTTTAGCTCAGACTGAAATGCGGTGTGATCCTGTCTCCATGAATCCTCAAATTCCACATCATACCAAGTTCCTGTTTCTTCTTCTTTATGTTCCTCTCTGTGACCAACCATATCATTCCTATCTCCACCTCCATAGTGCTGGGATTAAGGATGTATGATCCCAATTATTGGAATCCCCTTTTGTTGCATGAGGAGCCACTGTGTTCCCACCGAGGAGCAGGCCGTGTTCCCAACACCCAGCTCCCAGCTGCAGGCCTGCTTTTGGCTCTGGCTAGCTTATACCTGGAATAACTCCACACAAACTGTGTTCATTTAAATACTGCCTGGCCCATCAGTTCTAACCTCTTCTTGGCTAACTCTTACATATTATTTTAACCCATATCTAGTAATCTGTGTATCACCACAGGGTGGTGACTTACAGGGAAAGATCCTAATCTATGTCCACCTCAGGCTGGAGAAACATGGCTTCTGCCCCAGTGCCTTCTCTCTCACAGCCTTCTGTTCTGTCTACTCTGCCTACCTATGGGCTTCCCTATCAAAAGACCAAGGCAGTTTCTTTATTCAACCAACAAAAGCAACAGAAATACAGAAGCATCTCCTATACCACCCTTTGTGTGAGATTTGTTTCTCTTTTAGACAGATTCAATCTTGTGTCGCCCATGAAGGCCTTGAACTCAGAGATGGCTCTGCCTCGGTCTCCCGAGTCCCAGTGTTAAAGGTGTGTGTCACCACTCCCTGGCCTGTTAGGCTGACTAGTATGGCTGCTTTACTCTCTGATCTTCAGGCAAGCTTAATTTATTAAAACACAATATATCACTATGATCTACAATTATAAAACAGAGAAAATGAATATTTAATGCATTTTGTAGCTCATGTTTTTTTAAAAAAGGCATGTCTTTACACTTAATATCATCCAAACAGTCTTTTACATGCATGTGCTAAGCCCAGTCATTAAGATGATTCTAAATTCTGCCAATTAGACCACACTGTCACAACTCTGTCTCTAATGAACTTGACACCCACATACACATACATCACTGTTAAACTACAACCTACCACTCCTTATTTGACTAGGCTCACAACTATGTTGTAATATAGTGCATTTAGTCTAAACTTAAATGTAATAATGTAATGCATTTAGTCTTCAAAAGTTTCAACATGTTAGGTGACCGAACCTCTTAACTGTGAGAGTCTACAAAATCTGAAACTTATTTCAAATTTATAAGTTATGATGGCTACCTAAGTCTAAAATTAAAGAACTTGGGGGTATAATAAAATGGTTAGACCAAATTAAAAGCAAATTTCATCAGGGAAAGCAGGAAACACTACATATCTGTGTCCAGCATCATTGACTTTCAGCTAGACTGCAAAACAGTTGGGTACTTTTGTGATTAAATCTGGTTATTTCTCCTAGCTTCTGTTTTGATTTCTAGATGTGGGTGATCTTAAGATCTACTTTTCTGCTTTTATTTAATTTGATACTGAAATCTGTCTCTCTGATGACTGGCTATGTATTTGAAACCATAGTGGCTTGGGAAGGCTGGTTGGGGATATTTAAGCTGTACATCTTGATAGCTAGCTTTGTCTAGCAATCAGACTAATGCCTGACTATCTTACAAATGTCTAATGTCTCTTTCACAGAATACTTAATGATGTCATGGGATAAGTTGGTGGCTATCATCTGACTTGTACCCAGTTTCATTCTTGCCAAGATTTCTATCTTGAATGATAGTAAACTCTTGGGTGTAGATCAAAATACAAAGGAACTGGTTTCAATTTGTGTTCCCTCTACCTCTAGACCTTACTTCTGCAGTAGAAAATAAAGTTCAGAATTATCTAAAAGAATTCCTTAATCAGAACATACTTCAGTTAAATTACTAAAATCATAGTTTGCACAAACTTTTACATTAGAGGCAATTAGAAATAAATTTGATTGTGCAGGTATTGGAAGGAAAATAGAGCTAATAATATTGACTATTCAGTGAGCTCCATATGTTATGGAGTCAATCCTATAGTCACTGATGTAGCTTTATTCATCTTCTAAGTAATGCATATCAGTGCTGAGTACGATTGAGATTTGTAGGGTGATACGTTATTCAATGTGATCAGACATTAAATTAGCTTATAAAAATATTCAGGAACAGCTTTAGAAGTTGATTGTTTGTACATAACAGGAAAGGTTATAAAATGTGAATGACAGGAAAAGCAATAGGTTTAAAACTACATATAATATTAGAGGCAAATTGTGAAATGGGTAGAATTACGATGATAACCAAATAAATGAGCTCAATATTAGTTAATAACATTTATAGTAGAAGTAGTTCAAAAGCTATCTTACTAGGGTCTTGTGTGCAATCTTGAATCTACTTTTGAAATACTTGGAGAAATAAATGTATTTATAAATACATACTCTATACTAGACTACTATTTCATTGAAAACAGTTAATATTTGTTTGTTATGAATGTTCCTGAGTTTGTACGCTTGAGCAATTGTCTAGAGTCAGTAAAAACAGAGCATTTTTGCTATATGCCACGGGAAACACTGATGCCAACCTCTGCAACCCCACATCAGGCCCACCTCCTGATGAGCTGGAGAGAATTGGATTTCATATCTCTCCAGAAATTAGGTTACTAAATAGCAGCAAAACCCCCAAATACTAAACAAGCACACTAAAACAAAGCAGCATTTTCTAACCAGCAGGTATAGACGTTATCCTGGTAGTAATAAATTTGAATAGATTTTTTTAGCTTAAATTATTGGTTATTCAAGGCAAATATTCATGGAAGAAATAACATTTTTAGAAAGGTGGTATAAATAATTCTCTGTAAATAATTATCTTAATCTTTCACCAAAAATAGGTATAGCCAGTGAAATCTGTTAACTAATATTTTTCTGGTTATGTAGTTGAGGGAGGGAATATTATTTTAATGAAAAATGTATAACTCTGTTTGGTAAAATCACTCATTATTGCTGTTACAAAAGCTCTTGGCCTGTTGATTCTAGGTGCTTTTTCTCGCGCTGTGACTAGAATCACAATGACTGACTCCACACAATGAACGGAGGGAAAAGTTCTCTCTCTGGCTCCCTCTTTCTTGCCAATCAATATACTGGCAGAAAATGTCACAGACTCCATTGAAAGTAATAGGTTTAGATCACCATTGTGCTTTCTATTCAGTGAGCTGAGGCTGTTTGGGCCAGCCATTTCTGTGAGAAAATTCACCTGTTTGAAAAGATTCATTTGATTCAGCCCAGTAGAAGGAAACAGCAGAGCTGTGAGACCGTTACATCTCCAGCTCCTGCTGCCTGTTTTTTCTGCTGTGCATTCCTTCACTTTGAAGAGATGCAAACCAAATCTAATTGAAATATATAAAGATTTCAGAAGCAGAGGTGTTTGCAACAGGTGTAACTCATATCAGCCAGACGTCGTTCTTGGTGACCTTCCTGCTTTTCCAGCACTCCTCATCTGAGGCGTCTCTGAAACCCACTCTAAGGTTCTATCGCAGTCCACTCACTGCAAGAAGTCCCAGACTAGAGTCTTTAATCTGGGGTAAGCTACAAGATCCATGAACACTCTGGGTTATGAAATCATGACAAATTTAGATTTGAATCCTTATACAAATACTGCAGTGCTGGCCTATCACTTGAAGGTAAGTTGACAGGTTAGAAAATCACGATCTGTTGTATGAGGCCATTCCTGAGGATGCATGAAGGAAGTTCTAATCACCCCAAAAAGGAAACCAATAACAGACCAAAACAGGGAGAACACTGTAAAGCAATTTTTCCAACTTCCTAAACCAATGAGTTAGTTGAAGGTATGGGAATATGTATGATGAGTTACTTACAGAAGCAGAAATGGCTCAAAGACTGCTGCATACACAAAGACCATCCGTGGGTGACACAACACAAAAACTGTAAACCTCAAGCTTCCTTCTTGGTCTGCTGGCAACGCAACAGGTTGGAAACTGTCCCTTTCCAGGTATCTAAGTTGGCTGAGCCTCTTCCAGGAAACTGGGCTGTTCTCTGCTCCTTCCATGCAACTTAACTCAGCCATGAATGCCTCTCAGCAGCCCTTACTGTTTATATTTGTTTCCAAATAAGAGATCTGGGGAATCTTGTCAGTTTCCATGACTTCCTGAAGCTATTGTTGTTTGCCTCCTTAATATACTTCCAAGCAGGAAGGGATATTCCACTTGTCCCTGTTCTTTGACCTTCAATTTAACATCTTCCTTAACAAGTTTTCCTCCAAGATGGGAGGTTTTAATCACAGTGGCATGGTCTATATAACACCATTTTACCCTCAATGAGTACTGTATACAACATGCTTCAGAGGAAGCTATACTGGGACACCAAACAATCGTTTCCATTTTTTGATAATTTGTAAAAGAATAAAAATGTTTTATGTTTCATTTCTGTGTGGTTCATCTGAAGATGTATTAGTCCAGAATGAATACACCTCATTATATGTTTGATTTTCATCATCTATATATTCTTGGTATTGGGTCATCATGGTTAACACCTGAAGTCAGCCTGAAGGTCCTGAATCTCAGCTTGTTGGCTGAATAGAAACTATGGCCACGAAAGACTGGTTTTTATGCTCCTCAGCCACAAATTTAGGGATGAAATGGCTACTGGAGTTGCATTGCAGGGTTAGAAGCAAACTTTTATAAGAAAATCTTTCCCCTTGTAAATAACTCCTTTATATTGCTTTATGATCATTAAACAATTAATTAAGAGGATCGAGCAGCTAACATTTTGGACTCAAGTTGCAGTATGGAGTGATGGCATTAAAGGGCACTAACAAAGGTGTGGGAATGTAGGGAAATGCACACAGACTCACCAAACCCTGTTGTCTCCCAAGATTGACAGTCACAGCATATACTTGGAAAACATTCCAATCAGTTAAACGATGCCCCAAATTTGCTTATTAAAAACACTTTGACATTATCATCTTTTGAGGGATGCTTATTCTAGGTGATAAATCATTAAAAGTCCAGATTCTAAAACACTGGACAGCCTTAGGTCTTCAAATAATTTAGTCAAGCAATGATAATTCTCATACTAATGGGGGCAAAAAAATTGGATTCCCCAGCTTATAGAGAACACCAAACTGAGCAAAATTGTCAGCATAACATTTAAATTACTTTTTTGATAAGCTTGGCTATTTACAAATCATCAGACAATTACATTTTCCAAAAACTATTTAGCATCAATTCACTCTGCCTTTTCAACAGTGCATTTGACTAATTCCAAATAAATTGAAAAAAATTACCTTGCAGATTGCAAGGAACTGACCAAAAACAATCACTAGGGTTTTAAATTATATATTTTTAAACAAAGACTTTTATTTGTTTTAGCCTGTATGCTCCAGATATTAACTCTTTAGAAGACATAGAAGGACAATGAATATTAGGTCAAGACCAAACTCTTACTGTGGGATATCTGTGAAGTCATTGCCATTTCAGTTTAGACATTCCATTTAATGGTGTGGTGTATGATCTATCTCTGACATACAGTATCCCTATAAAGTTTGCTGATTAACCATGATATTAAGGTTATCAGAAAGCTAATAAACAAAGTTGCAAGTGAGTTATGGTTAATACAGAGACTCACTACTAGGCAAAGTGCTGAGAATAAGTAATTTTGAGTGCGTAGCCTTAAAGAGTACATCTTTACAACCCTCCAACAATTCCCAGAAAATAACACAGAAGATGGAGAAAGAATGCAACTCTTATGAGTCTTCTGTCTATGTCACACTTGTGCCCCCATTTCCCCACAGCAGCAGTATTTGCCTGTATGAGAGCTGCACAAGATATGGTACGTGGGCATCCCATTAGGAGTGAAGAAGTAGCTTCTGAAACCTGAACCACGCCCAGAAGCTATAAGCAGTGGAGGATTGTTTGAGGGAGTAGTAACATTTTTTTTTTTTTACTGGTATAGGCAATGGTCGTTACAAATGTTCTACTAAATAACCTTCTTTCTGTGTTCATACAATAGCCTTAATTACACTGACAGGAGGGACAGGAGAACATGGGTAGTCCAGGATGATGATGACCATAATACACAGTAGACACATGCAATTGTACAAAAACCAGGATAACCATATTTGAGGTTCCAAATCTAGGCCGCAAGAGGCAAAATATTTTATGACAGATCAATAAAATCTTCACGAGTGAGTCCTCTCCCAAGATGCTCTCAGAGATTTCTCAGCATTACAGTGTTGTCTTGTGGAATTTGTCTTGAGTCTATGATGTAAGAGAGAATGACTATTCCAGAGTAGATCTGACTCGAGAACTCCCCAACCCATCCCCATGCTGGCAGAGTCTGCAATAGTACTGGCTCCTGAGTTCAAGCTTCATCAGAAGTATTTCAAGATATTAGGTCTCATCTATGTAAGAATATTTGTCAGATATTTTGTATTCTAAGGTAGGGTACCTTTTTATCCAAATATTTCTTGCTCCCCTCATCCAAGCATCATTTACTCAGAGAAAAGTTAATTTATTATATAAAATCCAGACTTCTTTAAGAAGAAGAAGATTATTAAATGTTGTGGACTTTTACCTTAGCTATGTAAAGGTGTGTTACACTTGTTTATGCTGTTAATATTCCTTTAACTGTGTAAAAGTGTATTATATTTGTTTATGCTGCATTTGTTTAATTATGTAAAGAAATGTTACACTTATTTATCCTGCTTTTGTTAAATTATGTAAAAAATATGTTGCTGTTTTACCTTACCTAGTTAAGGTACTTACTGGACTAATAGAAAGCTTAGTAGTGATCAGCAGCAAGAGAGTAGAGGAATAAGTGGGGCTTGTGGAGGAAAGAATAATTAGAAGGAGAAATCTAAACTCAGAAAATAGAGAGAGAGAACAAGGAAGAAAGAGAAAGACACCCAGAGCTAGCTAGACAGACAGCTAGCTGCCAGGTAGAAAGACATGGAGAACACTTAGAAGGAAAGAAAGTAAAAAATACCAGAGACCAAACGTTGATGAGGAGAAACAGGTTAAGTTGCAAGAGCTAGCAGAGAAATGAACATTCATAACTAATAATACGTTGTCTCCATGTTATGATTCCAGAGTTAGTTGTTGCCCAAAGGAAATCCTGCTACAATTAACTTTAAAGTACATGCTCACCATTTTCAACTTCAGCACTTAGGAGCTTATATATCAGAGAAATCTTGAGTTTAAGATAACTTGAGCGACATAGAGAAAGTTTGTATGAAAAACAATAAACATATAATTTAACTCAAGGAGCTAGGGTGCTTTATTTTTGCTCTACAACTCTGCCCCGCCACTGTCAATTTGATTTCCAATGCGCCACCAAGAAGCTCAAGTAGACTCCCCTCATACATCATAAAGAAGCACATACCCTGTCTCAGCTCTCTGGCTTCCATGTGGCCTTCTCTGAGGAGTCAACTTCCATGAGTTCAAGCTGACTGGAGCACTGATTTGTGTCAAGCACCTATGTAATGAGTTCTCTTGATCAAATTGATAAGAATGCCAAAAATCTTGGTGGATGCACTGCTTTCAGGAGCAATTCACCAGGCAAAAGGTGAATTTCACTAAGCTTAGGATAGAGAGGCATACAAAGTCGCCTCTGGGGTCAACATTTCTGGATACTGCTCTCCTTCCAAGGCAAAGAAGGGGATTCGATACATTGCTTGTCTTTCGTTGACTGATACATAACTCTGCCTTCTTATAAATCAGGGTCTTGTAGGGACTTTGGGAAAGGTGAGGAGATTGCCATTGTATCACTTATCAGGGGATAGCATTACAGGACAGTGATTAAGGAAAGACATATTAACAGTCCAGTGACCAAAGCCCCTCCACTGAGGACAGTTTTGGACAAAAGTAATTAATTTGATTTACAACAGCTACTGATCCTACTCGAGCTGGCTGTCTCTCTGTAATTATTGAGAGAGAGTGTGTGCTAAGGAGAGCAGAGGGCAGAGAGTGAGTGTTAACCCTTCATTATTTGTATGGCTGTCTTCCTTATCTGAGAAGCTGTTGGATACACTATATGGTCTTAGGTTTAATTCCATCGAAAAGTCATAATGGCCCCTTCACTGAGAGCTTATAACTGATCATTAATTTAGCTTCAGGGCATGAATACGAAAGGAAAAAGGATACCAATTAAATTTCAATTGGCTATTTTTTAAGGCTGCAAATGGCAGAATCTCCATTTCAGTTTAATTAACTGAGTGAGTTAGAAACAAAACTGTGCTTTCATATTTTGTACTGTGCACACAATACAAACTTTTCAAAGACGTTTCTTTTATAGGTTAACAGGAAATGAGCATAGAGAACAATAAGAAAACAGATAGTACGGACTACAGAAGACTATTATGGTTGCCCTTATTATAAACTTGTATTGTATTTCACTACAAACTGAAACAAAAGTCTGGGTGATGAAAAGGCATATAGTATCTTCTTTTTCTTTCATTCTCCAGCCTCCTAGGTTAGCGGAGTTTCAGCCATCCCAGACAACTTGAAAATCTGTCAATTGAACCAAAGAAAAACTGAAAAATGACATTTTATGCAGTGCATGAAAAAGGCTATTTCTGAACAAAGGAGAAGTGCATGTGCGGGGATGGGGGGTGAAAGAGAGGTGTAGGTGCTAATGGGAGGAGAGGAAGGAGGGGAAACTTTGGTCAGGATGTAAAATAAATGAAAAAATTAATTAATAAAAAGAAGTGATTTCTTAAACAGGAAATAATACACCTTTCATGATCGAATAGTAAAGCGCTAGAGGCAGGAAGAGAACTAGTGGTGGGAACTATTTTCCTTCAAGTTGTAGAAGTCTTTCTTTTCCTTTCACTTCCATTGTTCTGCCGGGCCACAGCCAGCATCACCTTTAGATGGGGAATTTTTGAAGGTGTCTTTTTGAACCTGAAACAGTACTATACCTCAGCCACTAGAGCTGTTCTTGGAGGATCCCTCAAATGCAAAGGCTTCCTAGAAACATGGAACGTTAATGCTATTTAAAGCCATTCACCTAATTGAGTGTTTGTTGGAATGAGAGGTTGTTGTCCTAGTGGACACACACTTAGGAGGTAGGTAGGCTGCCATTGTAGTGAGTGACAAGAGTTAGACTTTGAGTTAGACAAGAGAAATCCAGCCCTGGTACCAATCATAGATTCTGCTGGGTCAGCAGGGTTTTAAGTGCCTGTACTGTGCTCAGAGAGCTGAGTGGCTGTGGATGATCACTGTTTGTCTTTAATCTTCCTGCCACCACAGACAGAGCAGTAGATCTGGTTGGAGCTTCAATACCTTGAACAGCAAGAGCTGGGAAGTGCTCCAGTACTGTATTCTTTCAGATACAATTCATATCTATTTGTTGTATTATAAGTCACAAGAATGCAGAAAACCAGCCTGGAAATGCCTAAAGCCTCCTACATTGTCTCCATATGTCAGCTTCTTGACAGCTAGAAACTATGTAATCACTTATAATTAGGTAAACCAATGTGAAGGCAATGAAAATGCTGTTTTATTAAAAAAAAAGAAATAATTAATATGTACTGTGGTGACCTGAGAGAACTGCTTGTAGCGAAGTTTAAAAATGCTTGTAGAAGCATGGCTGTCCCCTTCACAGGCTGGTGTTAGATGACATATGTCTTTTTCCATTAATGTTTTATTGTTCACTTTGTAAAGAATATGCAAAATCATGGACTTCATTATAATCTTTTACTATATACCTTTTACTATACACCTGCATTTTTCATACTTCTCTTCTTAATCTTCCTACCTTCTTTGTTCATGCTTCCCAGTGCTCCTTTACCCTCCCCCAAACAGCCCGCTCCTTAGTTTTATTTAATGGCTCAACTTATCTCCATTTTTGGTATTTTTTTTTTAATTTTTCAGTATCACAGGTTCATATTATGTCCTCTTGGCCTTGGTGACTTAGGCAAGACAATCTTACTGGTTTTATGCTTTATTTCTCATACCACACCTTAGACTACCCCATTTCTCATTCTCCTTTTTGTGGATTTCCTTTTAGAAATTCCACCAAGACTCTCGGCTTATGTGAGTCACCTCAGGTACCCATTTTGCACTTCACACTTCCCTCATTAATGTGCTGGAAATGTAGCTGATTGCCTCTGTGGCCCCTTAATTAAAGACAATTAAAAGTTGCTGAGTTTCCATGGGGATGACTGATTACCCAGCGGAGTTCACATTTGAGAAGATGAGCCCTCCATAGTCCTCTTGCATGAGAAGCAAGGACTCAGCCCTCAGGCTCCTTTATTTCATTCCCACAGTGCTTGCAAGTTAGCTGAGCTTTTATTAAAGTTGAGAACTAGAGCTCTTACCTAATGGAATCATATTACAAAACAAATTCTCCATATCTCCTTTTCCCTTTTTTCCAGACCTTTTCTTGAATTTCTTATCTCCGATGGTAGAGACAGAAAGGTCTTGATAAAGCTTAATTGGTTAAGAAAGTTAATCTGCTTCATGCTGCGGATGTGGTAACTGAGTCTTCTAACTTGTTGCATTCTTTCTTGCTCTCAGACAGTCTGAATTAGCGAGGACTGAAAATATGGCAAAGCCCCTCACCCTCTGCAGCCTCCAGGGGACAAATATGGGCACAGGGCACTTCTGCATTGCCTATGGCTGAGTTGTTTTCTCCTGAAATCTTAAGGCACTTTTATAATTGGCCCCAGCAGGGAGAAGATAAAAAACGCAGAAAAGTTCATACTTAGTATGGTTCTTAAGTGTATCAACTAGCATTTTGATTTTTCCATCATCTTTTATATTGCTACACTATTCCCCTTTATTCTTCTTCAGGAATTACCCCACTGTTATACCTGACTGCCACTTTCTTCAAGATTTTCATGGAAGAGAATACTTTTTAAAAAATCTCTTTTGTGATTGTGCTAGAAATTCTGCCAATGCCAAGGTTGCAGAACTTTACAGTGACGTGTTTTGTGGAGGATAGTCTCTTGGTGGTGGGGGGTGGGGTAACGGCGATCGGCTAAATGATCAACTGCCCTGATGAGGACAGAGCTTAAGGGGCATTTAGAGAAAACCTGATGGTCTGAGATGTAGAAGAAGGTAGCTAGAGCTAAGCTGGGTGCAGAGCTGCAACAGATGGATGTCTGTGCTTACAACACCAAGATTCGCTTTCTTCATATAAATGTGTTCAGAAGTCAGAGTGTTACTATGACTTAAGGGTGGATGTCTTGACCTCTGAAGTAAACACATTATTTGTTAAAATATACACAGACCCCAGTAAAAAGGCATGTGGCCGCAGCAAGTTTCGGATGAGCATTTTGTAATTGAAATGTGAAGTGCCCCAGTCCTCAAAAGGCTCATGTTTGGAAGACTTGATTCCTATCAGGTGACAGAATAATTTGAGAAGCTATTAGTTCATGGATTAGCTTTACCCGTGGACTAACATGTCGGTGAGTCATAGCTAAATGGCCTAGGAGAAGTGGGACCTACAATAATGAAGTGGGTAACTACAGCTACACGAACCTGCTGTATATCTTGCTCCTGGATTTTTCTTTCACTGTCTGGTTCTGAACTACCATTGAGAAAGCATCTCCTCCCTAACACATTTCTCACCACAAAGTCCAGACTCATTATCACGAGGCCACCTGACCATGAGCTGCAGCCTCTGACACTATGAGCCTGAACAAATATTTCCTCGTTTAAATCAACTGTCTCAGGTCTCATGGCCCAGTAATACCCCCAAATCCCTACAAAAATAAAAGCATGGACAAGGAGAGCATATGTTATCAATGTTATCTACAGCAAAGCCAATAGCGCTGCTTCACCCTAGTGTTTAGTCAAGAGGCTAAAAGCAATGTTTAAATCCAATAACTAAGCAAATTAAGCCCTATAGGCTATCCAGACATGCTCTCACTTTTAAAGAAAGACTCTCTGCTTTGCAAACGTTATCTAGAGAGGTGAATAAGTCTTTAATAAGTAAGAAAGCCTATGTTGATTCTTTTCTTTTTCTTTTTTTCTTTTTTATTGCTTTATAAATAATACCATTCAAAATTTCTACTTACTCCCCTCCTTCCATTTCCCTCCTACTCCCCCACTCACCGTCCCCCCACCCCTAGTCCTAAGAGAGGGCAGGGTACCCTGCCCTGTGGGAAGTCCAAGGCCCTCCTCCTTCCATCCAGGCTTAGGAAGGTGTGCATCAAAATAGACTAGGATCTCAAAAAGCTAGTACATGCAATAGAGACAAATCCCTGTGCCATTATCATTGGCTTCTCAGTCTGCCCCAATTGTCAGCCACATTGAGAGGGTCCAGTTTGATCCCATGCTTATTCAGTCCCAGTCCAGCTCTATTTGGTGAGCTCCCATTAGATCAGGCACACTGTCTCAGTGGGTGGACCAACCCCTTGTGGTCCTGACTTCCTTGATATTCTTCCTCATTCTGCTCTTCAACTGGACCTTGGGAGCTCAGTTCAGTGCTCCTATATGGATCTCTGTCTCTTTCTCCCTCCATCGCTGGATGAAGGTTCTATGGTGATATTCAAGATAGTCATCAGTCTGACTACGGGACAAGGCCAGTTCAGGCACCCTCTCTTCCATTGCCCAGGGTCCTAGGTAGGGACATTTCCATGAACACCTGGGAACCCCTCTAGAGCCAAGCCTCTGCCTATGTTGATTTTATTATGGGCATACAGTTGTAAATATCATCTTTTGATTTAACAATATATTTTCAAACTTAATTCCTACTGGTAATCATTTACTCCACTGTTGTGCAGTCCTCTGGGCTATCGAAGTTTCACATCAGAGCAGCTCGCCCTGTTCATGGGATGGCAGATCTGTCCCTTGCCCTGCCTTCTACTCACTCATGGAATATGGAACTTACTACACTGAACTCAACATACCTAGAGAAGTTGCAATAAGTTTTCAAACAAGCAGGACCCTCGTGTTACAAAATGGTGCCCAACGTGGATAACTGCATCCACAGAAAGCCTGAGAAAGCTTGGGAAAGAATAGAGTAAAGCTTAAAATCTTGGTAGCAGGGTCTACTCTGCTTGCTAGAGGCAAGCAAGGTTTCTCATTTAAGAGAGGCTTCCTGACTCAGCTTTAGCTGCAAAGCCCTGCAGCTCTTTAAGAGCTTCTGCCACGAAACACTTAAATAGTGTTGATAAAAAGCCGACTGCATGCTTTTCGGTTTTCAGTTGTAGCAGAAAAAAAACTGCACTGTGTTAAAATGCCGGCTTTCTGAACCGTCCGGCCAGGGCAAACTCTGACTCTTTCAGGCAGGCGGTCCAGCCAGGAAATATTTGAATGTGGTCTGTGAGCAGAATGCTGCAGCTTGCTTGCTAGCAGGGACCTTGAAACGCCATAGAGTTGTGGCGATTAACATGGCAACAGCCGGTACCTCCGCCATGAGGCTGGAATTGCACAAAGCTAAGGAATGGGCTGGATGTAGCCGTCAAAGCCACGGCTTTAGTCCTACCAATATTGCTTGGTAAACTAAAGACCCACGTGGTCAGAAAAAGAAAGATTCAAAGAAAAAACCTCTGAATGGTTTACTATGTGTGAAAAATATATGCAGGCAAAATATTCTTAATGTAAAAAAAAAAGAGTAGTTGGGTGTGGTGGTACACACCTTTAAACCCAACACTTGGGAAACAGAGGTAGACTGACCTCTGTAACTTCAAGGTGTGGTAGCACATGCCTTTAATCCCAAAGCCTGGAGGCAGAGACAAACAGATCTCTGTGAGTTCAAGGTGTGGTAGTACACACCTTTAATCCCAGCACTGGGGCGGCAGAGACAGGCTGATCTCTGTGAGTTCAAGAATAGCATGGTCTACAGAGTGAGTTCCAGGACAAAGATACACAGAGAACCTGTCTCCAAAAGCAAAAAGTTAAAAGTAAAAATAAAAAGAAATAGAGGTTAAAGTAAAGCCACATAAGATGGAAAATACACAGAGAATCTTGATACTGTATGCTATTATGCTCTCTTTGAATTGTTTGAATGCTGAGGAAGGAACAAGAACTGCTAAAAGACTTTTGTTTGTAAATGTTGCTGAATTAACTCAAGGAATGTATTTTAAAAATGCCTTGGCTTCAAAATTGAAGTCAAAAGATATGTTACTTTGGAGAAGAGATTTTCCTTTTGTTTCCACAGGAGATAAGAGCCTGTGGATTCATTCTGAGTTAAGAAAACTCAGGTTTCATCAAGGAAGACCACCTGAGAAAACTCCGGTAGGAACAGATGGCCCAGATGTCTTGAGTTCTACATCCAGAACAGATTCAAGATGCTGCCTGAGATGATGAAGCCTCACAGGATACTCCAGTCAAGACTTGATCCTACCTCTAAATTTTCTTTAGGTCCCCTTAAAGATTATCAGTGCCCCCAACCAGCCGGAAATAGCCTGGAATACAAAGCCCACATTCCCAAAATATGGACTATGGACATTTTCCTTTGTTCTTTTTTTTTTTTTTAAAAAAAAAGAGGGGGAAGTGGTGCGGGACAATTCTGTAAATCATGTTTTAAATAAACGCTGATTGGCCAGGTAGGAAGTATAGGTGGGAAAACCAGACAGGAAGTAGAGGTAGAGCAAGGAGAACAGGAGAAATTGGGAAGCAGGAAGCTTCCCTGGCATTCCTGCACAGATATCCAACAAGGCAACATGTAGCAGCCCAGCTGAGAGAAGGTACTGGCTATGTGGCTGACAATGGGTTAATATAAGTTATGGGAGCTGGTAGGAAGACTGAGCTAATGGGCCAATCAGTGTATAACCTAATGTAGACTCTCTGTGTGATTTTCTTTGGAGCTTGCCGGCTGTGGGGTACTGGGCGGGACAGAAACCCCAACAAGCCAGCCCTTGTGTTACACTTTTTAACAGGGGTTCAACTTATTCACTCCTACCTTACAGAATAATAATACCTATGAGCTTCTCCTACATCTGTGCATGTCTTACTTTCTCCTTCATTCCTAAAAATATTTAAGATGCTGGTTTTTGTTCTTTGTAGCAGATGCTATTTGGGGGCATTCTGGGTTGCATCTTGTCATAATTCTGTCTGCTAGAAAACAATTGGTAAAGGTATCTCCAATGTTCATTTATAGTCATCTATTAGACAAATCTTCTTAGAGAATCCTGGTCGTGTCATTGGAACACAGGACAATCCTACACACACGAAAAGCTCTCATTAATGGAAAACTAAGTATTTCATTTGCTAAACCTAACCACTAAGTTAAACCTTCCAATAAGCACTAAAATTTGAATCATTATTCATCATTATTCTCTCTCTCATTTTCTCTCACTTTCTCCCCCTCTCTCTCACTCTTTCATTCTTTCTTCTTTTTGATCAGAACTTATTAATTTTTCAGTTCTTACCACCTAAAATTTCTGTTTTTAAGGGTTGTAAATAATAACTCAACTGTTTTTAATTCAAGGACGATGTTTGCAAGATGTGTTCAATGTATTTTTCCTTGTTCTTTGATCAACCATGTAACTTATTCAGAGATAGTACCTTAGGATTCAAAACTGGTTTATTACTAGGACAAGTTTCTCCAGCATACTGTGCGTACAATTCTGAACATTCATGATTGAGTAGCCACTTTAAATAAAAAATAATCTTAATTTTTTAAAAGCAGTATCATGAACTAATTATAAAGGCCTGTTTTATAGAGCTTCCACACAAAGTACTTAGTGTTTTCCTCAGATAATGGAGGCGTAAGAGTTGTGAATGGCTGACAATTTGGCCCTCGTGGGTGGCCAGAAGCAGGTCACTTGTGGGTCCAACAGTCCTTTGTTCCTGTGCGCCACAGCCAGGTTTCATGCAGTCCCAGGGTAAGAAGCCCCCATGCTGTGCTGTCTACGGGAGGTGAACCTGACCTATAGAGACCACCCCTGAGAGTGTGTGTAGTTCACTTTGCAGGATCCATTCTGTCCTTGATCTTCGTGCTGTGAGTGACATCAAGGTGACCAATTAGTGGGCACTGAGATGGTGTTTTCTGTGATGTTCTCAGGGCACAGAGGTCACAGGCGATTCAAGCCCAATGGAATCCCAGGAGGCTGCACAAAGCCAGGCCTCTGAAGTATGACTTCAACCCAGCATCCCACAAATGAAGCTGGCTTATTTCTGAACTTGACTGGGAACCCTCTCGCTGAGCAGGTGCAGGCAAGGCAGCTGCTACAGCAATTCTGAATAGCAATGACTTACACTGATTGCCAAAACTAGGCTTTACCCTGTGACAAGGTAAACTGGGTCATTCTCAAGGGGAGATGAAGGCAGAATAACTAGGAAGGAAAACAGAGTCACAGAGCCAGAGGTCTGGGGACTAAACTGTGCAGACACTCTGGAAGGGCACATTAACATTCTCTCTTTACTGCTCTTTCACTACTAAATTTCTCCAGATGACTTTGCACGAAGGCAACTTTCATGATGATTTTGCTCTTATGACAAATCTGTGAGCAAAAACATTGTTGTTACCTCTTTGATGACTTTCATCGATATTTTCTGTTCCATTTAGGTGACAACAGCACAGGTCCAGGGCCCTAAACCCAGAATAAAGAGCATTCACCTCAAGACAGCCCATGCCTGTTTGTTCCCTTACCACAGGCTTGCATGCTGGTAGATAGCCAAAATATTTTCAGCATATTAGGGATTAAAGATCTCAGAGTAAATGGAAATTCTGAAACTTTCAACAATGTCTTATATTACATAATATTTATGCTGCAGTTCATATCTGAAGTGCATAGAATAGGGGGAAAATGTTTTAAAACATTTTTAAGGTGGAAACATCTTGATATTTGAATATATGCACTGAGGTATTTTGGGGAAGGGACCTGACCATAAACATGAAATTCATTTACAACCCACACATAATTCAAACATAAATTTACATACTGTTTTTAATGGCACATATTTCAATAACCACCTGTCTCATGGGCTCTGAAGTGACATTGCCCTCTTCTGTTTTCATGTATTCATGTAAGTACTTAAGAATTTTTGTATTTTGGAGATTTTTATTGACCACATTTTTCAGAGCACAAATGTTTAACTTGTATTTCATTAGTCTTTTAGTCTATTTTTAATGAAAAGTACATAAGGAAACATAATCTATATTTTGTTATGTGTCAGATATTGTAGTTACAATATGGTCAAAGCTAATTTTATCTTCTGTTTCTTCTTTGCATGGCTCATCATGCTGATCAATACTCTCACAGCTATTGTTGGAGAAATAACCCTCCACATAAACTTTGAATATATGTCCCCCTACCACCTTCCACATAGAGATACAAAGATGCACACACACACACACACACACACACACACACACAAACACAGAGACATGTAGAGACACAGACATGCATAGGCACCCAGACAAAGGAAGATGCACTAAGACATACACACATACATAGTTACACACGCAAAGACATACACTCTCACAAAACACTCACAGAGACATATGTTTGAAATCTGTTCATATTTACCCTGTTTGTCCAACTTGGTATAAAATGTTTGAAGCAAATTCAATTTTTTAAATTACATTGACCTGCTAAATGAGGTTGGGTAAAGGGCCAGCACACGTGATCAGAGCCTTTTACGGACTTATCTTGAGTTATGAATCAAGTGTGGACTTTTGTATTGTCATTTTTCAGTCCAACACTCTTGAAATCCTATGGCGGCAGGGATGAATCCCCCCTCAGGGATTAGGAAGGCCTCTGGAACTGAGGTTGTGTGGAGGCTGGCTGCAGAGCAAAGGTCTCTGCTCTCCGAGGAGACAGCACACAGGTTGACCCACCCTGCTCTGTGGACAAACATTATAAACTTTGCCCTTGTGCTTTCATCAGATTTCGAGGCTGCCTCTTTTGCCAGCAGGATTTTTTATTGATCCTAATGACAGTACTCTAAGTTATCACTTTCTCTTCAGGAACACCAAAACCAAAACAAATCACTGGGCAAAAAGAACACTTGTGGATACATGCCTCAAAGCTACACACAGAAATCCAGTGATGTCATAAACACAGGCTCATGATTTTCAGATGAGAAAGACTATAAAATGTGCAAATGCCTCGTGTCATTACCATCACAGAGTTCATCTTTCTAAAGCTCATAATTTTCAGACATTTACAACAGTTCTGTCTGCCCCCACGGAGATGAGTTATAATCAGATGCAACTACAGGCCATTGTCTCTGAGCCAAACTCAAAGGCAACCCCCATTAAAAATACCAACATCATTCATTTGTCTTTATTTGTGCAGTGCTTGTATCTAGGGAGCGAGACACAGAGCAGAACATTGTGTGGCTCTGTTGAGGCTCTAGTGCTACTTTCATCCAAGCACCCGCCACCTTGATTGACATTTGTACACACAAAAGAACAATAACCTTCTACAGCTGGTGCCTTTCTTTCCCTCCCTATTTGCCTTCTCTATCTTCGGGTTTTTCTCTACTTTGATTTTTCATCCTACATTACCCTTTCCTTTATCTTTGCACCCTGTTGTCTATTGTCTTCCTTCTCTTTTCAACTCTTACTTTTTGTAAGATAGTGCTGTGACCATAATTGATCATGTCAGAGAGGGGCTTTGAACTGATAACTAAACACCAGCGAATTCACCAGGGCTCTGATTTATTTACATTCTGGGTTGTTTGGGTAGGATTTCAAAGTTTATCCTCTAAAGCAGCGAAACCGACCCTATTTGTTTTATCATTCTAGCTTGCTCTCTTTCTTTAAAGTATTTTTTTAAATCCTTTTTCAGAAATAGGCTTTGAAAATACTCTTCAGCACTAGCAAAACTGACCTGATCAAGTGGTATTGGGTAGAATTCCAAGATGTTCATGGTTCTACTTCTGTCTTTGTTCCTGTCAGGAGGCTGGACTGGTACCTTCCATTCAGAGAAGAACTTCTGTGAAGGTGACACACTAATCATGCCTCAGACAGTGTCTGGCAGGAGATCACTCAGTGGTCCTACCCTCATGTTTCTGCAGGCTGCAAATTTGTTCCTCCTTCTGCCTGGTACCCAAAGACTAATTCTTACTTGGTACCACTATTATTCTCTTTCTTTTTGACTCATTTCTACCAGTCTCAGGGCATAAGAAGATTTTAACAGAAAAGAAGCCACAGAAAGCAAACTTTCCAGTCAACCTGGGGAGTCGTTGACACCCACTGCAGTCAGTAGTCACATGGTTCTCTCTTTAGAGCAGAGCTTTACAAATTTCTGTCCATAATACCATTTAGATTATTTTGTACAAGCTTGTATTTGTGTTGCAAGAAGGAAATAACCATACCAACAAACTTAGTTCTACAGTTATTAGGGTCAAACTAAGTTTAATCTAATCCTGATGTGTAGTAAGGAGAGGGAGCAGGCCATGTCCTGGCACCTGGCTAGCTTAACCCCAGAAATAACCACACAGAAATTGTATTAATTAAATTACTGCCTGGCCCATTATATCTAGCCTCTTCTTGGCCAACTCTCACATCTTGATCTAACCCATTTCTGTTAATCTGTGTATCACCAAGAAGTCATGGTTTATGAGGAAAGATTCAGCATCTCTGACCTAGAAACTTCATGGTGGCTCTCTCTGTCTCTGTTTTCTTCTTCCCAGAATTCAGTTCTGTCTCCCTGCCTACATAAGCTCTGTCCTATCACTAGGCCCAAAGAAGTTTCTTTATTAACCAATGAAAGCAGCACAAATACAGAAGGACCTCCTACACCACTGATGCTTTCCTCTGCATAAAAGTACATTAACAGGGAAACAGGTGACATCAAGAGAAGGCATTCTTTTAGCAAGAAGGTGTGATTCAGCCATAATAAGCCAGGACTAAAAATGAGATGAGGAGAGGTCCAAAATCTTAACCATGGTCTATTTTCTTTCCACTGAGAATTTAAACCATGGTTACAATATTACAAAACCAGAAAAAATTCAGATGCTGAAAGAACAATCTTCATGGAATTATTATAACTATTAGGAATGCATTAAAATTGATGACAGTGTGGCCGTAGAGGTGATAGCTTTCTAGTGTCTATACTGAACATAGTTGCAGGGATAATGGAAACAATAAGACTGGGATGTAGTGGTCACTTGCCAGAGTAATCTTCCCACCGACTTTTTTTGAATGATGCATGTAATCTACTTAAAAAAAAATAAAAACCCCTTTTCTTGAAATAGTAGTGACTCCATTAACACTTAAAGAGCAATGCTTTCCTCAGAGCTACCAGGCTGTTAGGTATGTTTGCCCTAGCGGACACAGCCCTGTGCTGTTTAACTTCCTTTCCCAGCCTAGCTTCCACTATTGTTTTGTTTTGTATCATTTCCTATTACCAGAGTTTTCACTGAGTCTAATCCCTGATGAAGAGAGAAAACATAATCAAATGTGCTGATATGGTATCGCAGATAAAATCAAAGGGGATCCGAGTGTAGAGTCTGTCTGGGTCCATTTTGTATTTTTTAAGCAAAATATCACAAATCTGGTAGATTGTAAAGGAAAGAACTTTTGATCTTCATAATTCTTGAGACAAAGTTTGAAGTAAGACTGTATTTGTACTTTGAATTAAATATACACATAAACCTTGAAAAAAAAACATTCAAACAAGAGTGCCATGAGGATAACACAAGAAACTATAGCTGTTTAAGTGGTTTAACTTCCCTAGTCAACCTAGCAGACCCACCAACCAGATACATGATATACACTTTCATGCATAGGGCCATCTGTCTGAAGTGTTATGAAATGCCTCATGATAAAGTACTTATAAGGGAATGCTCTCTAATAATTAATTTCTTCTGAGTCTTCTAATTCAGGTCAATCTCCCATCCTGTTAGGTACTATAATTATAAAGTTCTGCTTTGTACTCTCATTTATGCCCACACTCCTTATATATTCATTTTTTGTTAAGTTTATATGGACTCCACAAGAAAATTACAGGCTCCTTGAGGTTAGAAACTAGTTTCATCTCATTTTGCTTTGTTTTACTTTATTTGTTCTAAATATTTACATCCACTTTAATCTGAAAATTGGGATGTACAGTGATTAACCGATTACAATTCTGCAAGATACAGCAGAAAGAACAGAAAATTTGGAGACAAAGCCCTGGTTAACAAAACAATAACAGGAAGCGATTGGTACAATTAATAGATGAAAATGCTTGCTAAGAATCTCCCCCAATGCTTTGGATAGATTGCTCAGTGTTTTTGCTTCCTAACAGCAAGCAGAAAGATGAATTCATGAAAAGTACTGGATTTACTCTTACTGTAACACAGACTAGCAAATAAACAAAACATCCGGTTGCTCAGGAAAAAGCCAATCTAGTCCTTACACTGAAGAAAAATATCTCCTGGGTTTCTATAAATCTGCTGCTACGTCAAGTAGCACAAAAGTTGTTAATACTATCTCATATAATATATCAGCCAAAGGGCGTCATCTGGCTATTTTGTATAATGCTTTTTAGCTCTGGCTGATGCACCTGGTCAAAAATTAGGTTTTCTACATTGTTACACACACATTGATTCAAGCCATTGATATAAACAATATTCAAAGGGGAAAAAAATTAAGCTGCAGTGCATCTCTGGAAGAAGCCAACACAGAAACTGAACACATATATACCCATACCCAGCAAATGTTCAGTTTAGATTAGTTTGTGCTTTTATTTGGCTCTAGGAGGAAATGGGACATTTCTAATGAGTGCTCATCATTGTGGCAGCCAGACACTGCACAGATGATATGAGCCACTAATCGCCAGGGACAATGTTTGCCCAGATGTGGCTCTATCTATGCTACAAAGCACCGTAAATGTCAAACCCCTGGTTGAGATGCAGTTGTGCATTTACCATACACAAAGCCAGCTAGAGAACAAAAGGTGCCAGATAGGGACACATAAATCATTATAATGGGACCAACAGATCAACAGCATCGCCCCAAGAAATAGGATGGCCCCGGGTCACGCTTCTTAGATCACCAGTCCCTTCTCAAAATGCCCTTTTTTTGTTTGTCCTGCTTTTTCAAGAGGCACCATGGGCTTTTTGTAATTAAAGTTGTATTGATTTTGTATTTTTAAAAAAGGATTATAAAGGGGCCGGCATGAGCCAGAACAAAGGCAGATAATGGAGAGTAAACAAGAGGAAAGCGAACAGTCCACAAATGTGCTTATACAGTTCTCGTGTACCTGCTCCCCAAAGTTGATTCAAACACTGATTCAAAAGCCCCATCCTGTGTACCAGACTTTTCCAGTACTGGACCTGGCATTGACTTACATTGATTACAGCAATTATGTTTGTAGCCTTTTGATTTCCAAATCTTTAATTCATCTTAAATGAAATGTTTGTTCCTGGATTGCAAATACAGTGGATGAAGCCTGGGGCACCATGATAAAAGGACTCTTTAGAACTTCAGATTCCCTTTGTTGTGCTCCGGAGCCCACCCACAGACCAGACAGGCTGACACAGCCTCAGGAGGCATACTGAGTTTAAGGATTCACTCTGCTTCACAGTGTCAGGGGGAATTGGGAGCATTAGGGAATAGAACATGACTGTTTCTGCAGCTCAGCCTTGGTGCAGTGTCCAGCATCCTTTGGTCCCTAAGGGGACATTAATTCTACAGGGTCACATGTGGCCAGATGCTGTCATCAGAATTGTGGTACCAGTTATTTTTCCAATTCTTGAATGGTGTGTGCGTGTGTGTGTGTGTGTGTGTGTGTGTGTTTGCAGTGTGCATGTGTGTCACAGTGTATAGATGAATATCTGCTTATAGGTGCACATAGCTGTTGGTGCATATACATTTTGAGGTCAAGTTGAGTTGTCCCTAGGTGCTGTCCCCTTGGTTTTTTGAGTCAGGGTCTTGTTTTGGCATGAAACTCCTTAAGTAGGCAAGGCTAACTGGCCAGTGAGTCCCAAAAATCCTCTTTTCTTTAGCTTTTCAGCATTCTAATTACAAGTGCACACCACTGCCCCTGGCTGTGTCTTTTTAAAATGTGATTTCTAGGTATTGAACTCAGGTCCTCATCCTTGCGTGTGGCGGGCAGTTTATCAACTGAGCAATTTCTTCAGTCTGAACACTTCAATTATCTTGAGGGTGTTTTCTCTAGTATTCTCAATCTCCCTGAGTAAAATGGGCCACATCTTGGCTTTCAGCCTTCCTGAGACTCTCTCACCCAACTCTGTTTGAGAAGCAATGGAATGAACTTCCTTAGCACCCTGTGACTACCAAGTATAAGACAGTTACCAGTCCTGAGCCAGTAAGGAGCCCTGCAGCAGACTCTCAAAGCCATGTATTACCTTGCAAAATTCTCAATATGAATGTTTTCCCAAGAGGCTGAAGAAATAGCCCTTCTCTGCCAAACTGATGATTTCCCTTTTCTTCTTGCCCTTCCCAGTGATGCTGGTCACTCATGCTAAGTCTGTACCTTTACTTGCCCATCTTTGAGTATCAGGCTCTGGAACGGAACCCAGGACATAGGCTATGCTACTTCTCTCCTCTCTGTTTCCTTTTGGCTCCACCCCCACATTACTATGCATAAACACCCTCTCAATCTCAGTCCAAATGTAAAGTCCTTTGCAAAGCAATTCAGATAAATGAATTGTTGTTATTTGAATCTCAGTTTGTGTAGGAGATTGAAACTAAAGAGAAAATGAGATGATAGCTGGAGCAGGGGCTTCCATGGGGTTCTCTGTGTGTTACTGGCTAGCATGCATAATGATGGGGCCCAGACAACTAGAGAGCTATCTGGAGGATCTAAGCAGAAAAGACTCATGTGAAACTTGTGCAAATCACATGGGAGAATTTCGGAATTTCAGTCCAAAAGACTGTGATATGGTTATGGCTCTCTATGGCTACCTACTTGTGGAATCCTAAGGAGTGCAATTCTCTGAGGTCTGTGACCACCGCCTTCCCCTTCCATTACTGGTAGGCATGTGTGAACGCTGAGCCACTTCTAGCTTTGTGCTCCTGAGGAATACGTTTTTATGCTGGACATTTGATATCAAATGTTGATGTATTTTCTACTTACATTCTTGAAACCTAACTAGGTCCTAAACAGAAAGTCTATAAATAATCACTAAATCAATATTTACAGGATGTCTGGTTTAAACACAGCTTTAAGTAAAACAGACTGAAATGAAGAAGAAATCAGCAAATGCTAAGGCACAGACGTGTTAAGAAAGTGCTATTAAGACATAAAACTGCTTCAGATATAAATTATGTCCATGGGGGACTTTTGGACCCAGAGGTGCAGAGAACAATCCCTGTGCACCATGTGATGTGACAGGAGGGGTCTGGGAATTGACATGGAAATAACAAACTTCCAGGGGAGGGAAACACTGAGCCAAGTGTTCACACCACACAGAAGAACCAATAGGACAAATTGGCTGGGAGGGGACAAAGGGAGTGAAATCCTCTGTCTTGCTTGCTATCATTCCAAGCTAAAGCATTGGCATCTCCTCCCATCTTTCCCACAGAGCAAGGAGAGTATTGTGCTTTTATCAGGTGAAGGAAGTGTATACTGGAGGATAAAGACTTCCCTGTGAAGATTGAATGTTGATTTCATATTAACCTTTAAATTGTGTGCTAAAGCTGAGAAAAGCTAACTGAGCAGAAAGGAATGACATCACCAGAAACTTCAAAAGCATCTGTGATGTTGCCTGAGAAAGCTCGTGGGGAACTGTTCTCAGGCAGGAAGAGATGAAGAAACAAACATGAATACAAAGTCTACATTTGGCTTGTGCCTTGAAGCCACTGGCATTAATTAAGATTCTACGGCTTCCAAACAATTATGACATAATTAAAGTAAGATTCTTTCTACAGTAAAACGATAAGAAATGACTTTTAGAAACCATGGGAACCATTAAAACAGCACATCGGCATCAAAATGAGCAATATTTACTAGTATTAACACTATTAAAACGCCTTTGAAGACAAACTCGGGCAATTATTACGCAGAACAACTCACATGTGGAGACAGAGAGCAGTGATAATTAAATCCCACACTCTATATATCTCTCTTTTTTGTATTTGACAGAGCAGTCTTTAAGAGAATCTATTTTAATGTCGTTGAATTAGCAAGACATTCAAAGAGAGAAAGGGCACTTAGCAGGAGGTCGGTATTCAAGGAGACACAGCCTCCACCATCATTGTTATTTTTTTTTATTCTTCCTACTCTTTTGGACACACTAAAGCTCCATTGGTGGGCCTGTCTATGCACAGATAAGTTCAGTCTCTGGCCCATAAACTTTCTCTAATGGTGTAGCACACCCTTAATTACAACGGACAATGTGCAGCTAAGTCGGGTGAATTATGCGGGGCTAATAGATGGAGCACTTGAGACTTGGGTCATTGGTTCGGATCAGATGGCAAGCCTCAGTCCAGCTGATCAAAAGCATCTTGGAAAAGCACTGGGCCTTCCAGGAAACTTGGAGGCCTTGAATGGTAGGCAGAGGAAAACATCACTCCAGTTAAAAACAGTCTTAATAGAGACTGAAGATGGCTTATTTTCTTTCTAGTTTATATGCATGTTTAGAAGAAGAATCGGGGAGAGGGTGTTCCCAGGAAAGTAAGCTGTCCTCAGAGTAAGGAATAAAAGACAGATGGTGAAGAGCCTGCGCTTTGATTCTGTTGCTCTGTGGTTTTGTGGGGTGACATCATTCCAATACTTAGAAAGGGAAAATCGTGGACACTAGCAGTTCCTAAACACACGTCATTATTAATTTTAAAGACTATGAGACTGTTTCTTAAAAAGTAAGTAAATATCTTACCAAGCTATTAGTGATATAAAATAAATGGGGAACAAACAAGAAGGGCGAACAAGTGGGAAGAGAAGGAGTAAAAAGCCTCATACTATGAACTGGATCTACCTACCTTTCTTAAAAGACATTGATGGAAAGCCAGCATAAGGGAACACCTCCTGCCCCCTGTACCCCCAACTGAGGCTGTTGGCCACATACTAAAAATAATATGCTTTTTTCTTTGTTTTGCAAACTGAGGGAGTGAGCTAAGTGGTTCAGATGAATCTATACTCAACCATGACTATTGTTACGCTGTATCATGGAAAGGGCAGCATGTTTCTAGAATGGATTTCTGGAGCTTGAAGAAGAGCCTTCCCACATTCCACCACTGTGCCCAATCAATGACTTACGTCAGAATCCATGCAATTGTCTTAGTACTTTAAATGTTGCTAAGTGCTGACGCAAAGGTTCGGAGTCGTTGAAAAGAAATCTCGGGATTCAAAAAAAGAGAATGCAAGTCACAGAGAGACTTCATTCTGATCTTCAGCTTCAGGAGCGATGGCAGGAAAGGTAGCTAGGTACAGGGGCACTGGGTTATGCTTAGAGTTGAAAGGGAGTTAATATTACTTCTGTTTAGTAGCTAAATATCTCACTCTCTGTTGTCCTGAAATTTTTGGTTAATACACTCTGTAAGCACATTTGTCTACTTATACCATGAGTTCTTAGGCACATTTACCATCCCAGCATTTTATGATGTGAAACAGAAGGATCACATGTTTAGTGCCTACATGGGCTTGAGAGAGAGTTCAAGGTTGGAAAACTGGTAAGACCCTGTGTTAAAATAAAAATTGGAAAAAGAGCTGGGCATGAAGCTCAGTTAGATCCTGGGTCTGATCCAGAGTACTGATAAAAAATAAAACAAAATGCAATATTTGACAATGGTATGCTTCAACTTGAAATTGTATTTTAATTTCATAGTGTTTGTATGTGTCTTTCGAGGTATCTTGAGAATGAGACTATTTCTACATGTGATATCCTTCATAAATCCCTTATACATGCAATCCGAAGGTAAGTTTATACAGGAGCTCTAAGGACTTTTAAGCATATTGACTGTGACCCTTCACACTAACAAGACAGTATTCAGAATTTTCTTCTGTGGTGTTGTGTCAATATTCAAAAAGCTTTGCAGCAGCCTAGACTGTGCATTTTCACAGCAGGGGTGCTCTGTCAGTGTTTGTGGGCACCCTAGGCCTCAAAAGCATGTGTAGCTCTATAATGCTAGAACAGTTGCTGGTACAGATTCTGGTGGCTGAGTAAGGCGCCATGGGTTTGCTCTATAATTATTTGTAGCTTCCTGGGGAACACACAGGAATTGTCTATAGGAAAAAAAAAAAAAAAGATGAGACCAATGAGGATCAGATAACCAGCCTTACTAGTTTCCATGAGGCCTCTCACCCTGATGGCTCCTGGATCACCCTTCTGCTTCTTGACATCTGTCTAACACACTGTCTTGCTTGCTGTGACCCTTTTATTCCATAACTTTCCTGTTCTCTGCTTGTCCATGTAATTCACTTGCTTTTCTTACTTACCTTTTTCATTTCCCTATAATATTTAGAATCTATACCCTTCAATTGCTTTATTGCACAATAACCTTACTTATTGTCTGACGTCTTTAGTATGATGGATGTCTGTTCTTTATGAGTTTAAAATAAAAATTGAGTTCCTTTCATTCTTACTTTGTAGTGTACATAATGCCAGGCATGAGAACCTCCACAACTCTTGGAGTGTAACTGAATATTTTTGCAGAACAATCATTAGTATGCGGTATTCATTACACCATGTCAAACTCTGCTGAAATGTGAGAAATATGAATGAGCACTCCAAAGTTCCAATGGCTGAAAAGCAAAGATATAATTTTACCTATCCAAGGTTTCCTAAATATTCTTATCTCCAGAAGGGGTGTCATCCATGACCACCCTCATAGTGCTCTGGTCAGGGAGAAGAGTTATTCAAGGCAGTCAAATATTTTTAACATTTGTGCTTGCAATTTGTTGATCTAGTTAAATCATGGGAGGAAGCTACACCCCCCAAAACAGAAAGGGGCCAGATATTTTCAGGCTCAGCATGAGACAATTCTACTGTGCTTATCAGAACTATTGTCAAAATTCCAAGCAAGGCAAAAAGCAGAGGATTTTCCTCAGATATATTAATAGTCAGCAAACCAAGAAAAATATTACAAAGACATAATTTGGAGGCAGCAAAAAGTATATGTCGTTCACTTTTAGTAATCATAGTTAAAGTATGATGCATTTTTAGTATGAATTCTTGACTCTTATTTTTCAAAAAAACAAGGCCAAATGGATTATTACATTGAAAGGAGGCCACCCGTTGGGAATTGATATCAAAATCATATAAATAAAAGCCTCGGAACTAAGCTAACAAACAAAATAAATGTGATATTTTATAAAGGCAATGCTGTTTGCAAATTAAATTCACGGAAAAGAAAGGTTTATGTGAAAGGCAAAGTTAAAAAAAAAAGTCTAATTAGATGGTGACATAGACTATGGATGAGCAGCATCTGACAAGGAAAGATAAGCAAACACCTTGAATTATTGAGTGTATACAAATCAGCGTGTCTCCACTCAGTCCCGTCAAGGTTACCAGGAGACAGACAAAGAGATGAATGACACACACCTTCATTATTTAGGCCGATTCTCCAGTCTGTCTGGAGGTGATTGGGCTGCCCAGATAAACCATTTAGCGTTTATCCCCAAGCAATGGGTCAGATAGCAATTTATCTCATTTGGTCTCTAAAGAAACTTAAAATAAAGAAGGACCATGAAATTGCTAGCTCTCTTGTTCAACTCTGGGTCTGATTGATCTCTGACCATTTGCATGATTGAACTGTTGCTTACCCCATGCACATTGAAAATGTTAAAGATATTTTAATATATGCAGATTTGGTCAGAAAGGATGTCTAAACCTAGGGAGAGTATCTCTTAGAGAGCAACAAATTATTCTATATGGTTGTTTTGACAATAGACAGTATGTCTTGGATGCGTTGGATGTGGACTATTAGAAACAAAAATATGCCACTCCAGAGACATTCATGGGAAACATGGAACTGAACACACAAAACATTTCCATAGCAGAGTCCTTCAGGAATTTATTGGTTACCAAATAGTGGAGTATAGATCTCTGACTTTTCAAGATTCTTTATGTCTTGATTATTTCTGGTATCATTTGAGAAATCTTCCTTGCTTAGCTTTTTTAATATATTGGCTTGACAATATCTTTTGACTGGCTAAAGAACTGTATTATACTTTTGCCTTCTGTTTCCTCCAACCTTTTTCTTTCTTTCTTTTTCTTTCTTTCTTTCTTTCTTTCTTTCTTTCTTTCTTTCTTTCTTTCTTTCTTTCTTTCTTTCTTTCTCTCTTTAACAGTGAAATCAAGGGTCTCTCTGATTGTGCCCTAGCCCTGCTCAAGTATCTATTAAGTAGATTCTACATCTTGGGCATTTCCTATATGTCTTTTTGGAAGACACAAAACTCAATACCACCATAAATAAACCTTCTTCCTAATAATTGCAACCCATCCTTAATGCTTTCTCCACAAGACTAGTGATTCTTAACATTAAGACCATCTCTCCACCTGTTTGGATTCATTTCCCCAGACAGCCCATAGTCATGTATATAAAGAATTCTTACTCCTGTTTTGTAGTTTGGGTGTGCAATTTTTCAGAGCTATAAACCACAATATACACGCACAGCTGTAAAAGCAGCAATGTAGGTACTTCATATCTTATCGCAAATATCATGACTTGAATGAAGAAACTTGTGCTAGTGAACTGGACAGAGTACTGGAAGTCTTTCCATGGAAAACCTCATCCACCTGTTCAGACTCATATTTAGAAGTCCTTCCATGTCTAAATATTTAAAAATTAAAAGTGACAATAGCATTTAACAGGAGAGGATAAACCAAATATTCCTTGATCTCCAGCATTAGAAGTATTAAGTAAAAAAAAAAAATACAGAAGGCACCTTGCGCAGGTCATGTTCCCTTTCTCACGTTAGTCTCACAGTAACCCACACTCTCACATGGCTGTCCTGAGAAATCTGTCTGACAGACCAAGTGGAGTAATGAAGGATGACCTTCAGAAAGGATTCTTTTGGAGATAAAACCAGGAATCCCAATAGGTTCCATGTCTTTACTCCTCCCATGGAATCAGCAATCTCAAAATGGTACAAAGTCTGGCCTGTATCTTCTGTTTCTCACACTCTGGAAATAAACATCCAACTTCTCTCATGACTACTTTTAAAACAATATTGTTTATGAACCATTTACCACAGTTTACAGTACAAATTTTGGAGTAGATGAACTAATAAATACTATCCCAAGCCTCAAAATGGATAAAGGAAGTTCCTTTATCATAATTTATTTTGAAAATTAGCCAAAAGAGATTGTATTTACCATTGTGGTTGTATTTATAACTAGATCTCTATTCCACTAGAATAACCATATGCAGCATTTTATTCATGCAATTTAAGTAAAACAAAAGGTGCTGTATTTAGGTAAAATTATATGCTTCCTTTTTACAATTCTGTAGCACTCTGTGACTCAATTATTTCTGCTCAGAAGGCTCCTGTGAGCCCCTCTCAGTCCTCCTCTGTGATGACAGTAGCTTCAAGGATGTGGATGTCAGATGTAGCCAGGCACTATCTGCAGCATCTTTCCTATCAAAGTACAGAGTAAGTCCTTCCTAAATAAATACATCCAAGGTGGTCCATGTCCTCCACTGACAGAAACCTTCAACCTAATTTGGTTTGTCTTCAAACTCAAGTGGAAGGTAAGAAGCTGCTAGCATTGCCATGAATTGAAGAATGCCAACAGTCAGGTAGACAAATTCAAAGCTGAAATAACACCACCCCTCCTGCTATTTTTTACCTACTTATTCTGAACCTGAGTTTAGAACAGGAAAATTAAATAGAATTTTGTGCTGTTCACAGGGGCTGGAGCTTGTGTTTTCTCTAACTATGCTTAGATGGAATAGGATTGCCATTTCCCCACTGATTGCAACATTTGGTTTTTGTTTCTTCTCTTCGGTGCATGACTAGAATGTGTCTCTAGTGAGTCTTTCAATAACCAACTAGTCTAGAGCAGTCAGGTCTAGCCCCTCTGCAACTCCACTACGCAATACTTTGTTTTGAGGTCTTTGACCTAGTTTTAGGAACCTGTGGCTCAGATTTGAGACCATGGTAACAGATACAAGTCCTGGTAAATGTCTGATCAGATGTGGAAATATTTCCATGTCATGCTGGCTACCCTATCTCCATCACATTTTGAATCCCACTCTCTGAAACTCTCACTCTTTGAACTATCTCCACAGCTTCTGGAATGAAGTAATAAAGGCCCAGAAGGATTACAGAGATGAAAATACCACTACCTTTTCATTTGAATACACTTTTGTAAGTTCTATTGCTTGCTTTCCTGAAGTCATAAACCTTTCAATAACCTATATGTGGGTATTTCTTCCCCAACAGATACCATCTCTCAGTTTGCCTTCTTCATGGACTCAGAAATGATTTTCTTATATGAAGGTAGGAATGTCAGAATGAAGCCGACTATTTTATTTTCATAGCTAATTTTAATACTTTCTGATGAATCAGATGTACAAGAACAAATATACCAATAGGGGGGAAAATTCAAAAAATCAAATGGAAACATATATCTGGTTTTGTTCCATTTTGGACCCAGCAGTTCACCAGCCTTGGAACACATTACTGAAACCAGGTTGTGTTTGTTTTTAATACCGGTGTGCTTGTCATATAATATAACAGCTTTTTATTTGCAACGATATTAACTGTCTGCAGGGAGAAAGAGGTAGCAGACCTCTCCAAGACCTGAGAGTCTTATAAATAAATGAGTTTTTTAACCTCTGCTGTAATACAGATATCTTTTCAATATAATATTAAGAACCTTTGTGACAGGATCCGTCATTTTAAATACAAAAAATGCTATGCCCATGAAATAAAAATACTTACTTGGCAGATGAAATATTTTCCTCCATTTTATCTTCCTATGGCTCACAGTTTAGAATCCATTGTTGCTATACCTGGCCATAGTCACATAAACACACTGAGAAGAGAATGACCAGGCGAAGCAGTGGTAGGGCAACCTCACTTGAGGGATGGTTGATTCTGGTGAAAAGAATTCCCAATATCTCTTTTTCCTAGAGTCCATTCATCTCCATCTAAACTAACTAGATGCCACTGGAAATACTGAGGGAGGGTTTTTTGGAGATTATGAAAGTGAGCACAAGGATTATCATTATGACCTAGCATTTGTCAGGGTCCCTCAATATCATCCTTATACAAATGTAGAAGACTAACTCTGGTCATAGGCATCAAACAGCTACATCACATGTTGGGTGCAGCAGCAGTGGGTAAATGGGCATTGCTAATAACCAGAGAGTTTGGAACATTTATCAAGCTTAAAGCCATGTGCAAGGTGTCTTTGAACTCAGAGCAACATCTGTTCTAATGAAGCTAAATTGTCCAATTGATAAATAATGCAATATCCTTATATTTAAATACATGTTAAAGACCATTAAAATGAAAATAAAACACTATATATGTCACACAAATACCAAATAGTGAACACATAAAAACATGTTCATGGATTTGTAGTTAACTAAGATGGTTAATTGTTTTAAATATTGCATCTGATGGCATAAAAAAATAATAGAAATGAAGGGCTAAGTAATAAAGACTAAATATGTTAACAGAAAATAAATGATAGACACAGAATAGAAGAGAGATGGCAGATATATAAACGAGCAGATAGAGGGATGGTAGATCATGATCATTTCAAATGGTCCATCAGCCATACCTGAGGTGCAGGAGTTCCATCATGTATCTGTCGCCAGGTACAATGATTATAATGCTTCATTAAAGTTAAAAAATGTATAAATTCATTTTAACCTCTCTTCTTGGTTTGAAAGAAATGTCTTGTGTCTGTTAGATTGTTGATAGAATGTGATGCAATCTGTCTTTGGCCTGTTGTTTCTCACCACTGGAGTACAAAGAGGACCTCTACCTCACTGCAGCTCAGGTGTCATGCCTGAGACTGACATGGAGATAGCTCAGCATTTATAAAGGTACCCCTCAAGGAGATGGAAACCTATAGAGGTTGGTATTGCTTTAGCTTCATCTTTTAATTTTCTTAAGAACTTGCTGCGTGCAAAGTCCACACACCACAAAGAACTGCTACAGAGTTACAATAACCATGGGGTTTCACACTGCATTTGGCATTTTCAGTATCAATCACATACTGCAATTGCCCACCAGTTTAAAAAAAAAAAAGGAAGAAAAATCCAATACAAAGTTTATATTCTCTTTCATGACATGCTCTTTATTAGTTGGTCTTCTGTTATGGGGAGACTACCTAAGATCGTTCATTTACAATGACTTAAATTTGGGTTCACAGTCATAGAGGATTCTGCCTAGGATCAATCTGCCCTTTTCCTTTGAAGCTGTGACTATGTGTCATGGTGGGTGTAGTGGTTTGAGTAAGAGTGTTTGAGCATGATCTCATAGGATTATGTATTCAACTGCTAAGTCACCAGGAAATGGGACTTCATGAAAGAGTTACAAGGATTAGGAAGTGAGGCCTTGGAAGAGTGGGGGTGACTTTGTTGGAGAAAGTGTGCCATTGAGGATAGGCTTTAACCTTCTCAAATCCTATGCCAGACCAAGTCTCTCTCTCTCTCTCTCTCTCTCTCTCTCTCTCTCTCTCTCTCTCTCTCTCTCTCTCTCT
>JAQHUG010000184.1:2240160-2285812 GCA_028555095.1 Dicrostonyx torquatus
AGGACTTTGGAAATTTCTGTAAGCAATGCTGCACCATCCCTGCTTCCATCACTAGAATGTTAGGTTTCCAGATCTAGAGAAGGGAAAGTCAGGGGAAGAAAAATCTGTCTTGCTAGTCCTATCCCTACTCAACTCTGTTTTCTGAAATTCAATCTATTTGTGGCTTTCTAGAGATTTTGTGATACCTGGTGGAAAACAGTGCAGTTCAGTTTTTTTACCCCTTACGTTGCTGTACAGGAAGTTCCTGGACAGGTCTGGCTTCCAGGGTCTACCTCAGTGTGACAGACTACAACCAGAAGTAGGATATCATGGCTTGAACTGTCCTGCCTTCAGCCCCAGGGCATCTTTGCATCCGTGGTATGGATCACAGGCTGTGTTTCTGTCCTCAGAACAAGTTGGAATCTATGGAATTACTTTAAAAATAAGAAAATTCCTTTCATGGACAGTTAAAATAAATAAATAAATTAGGATTTCCTCAGTCATCAGATCAATGAACGAGGTGTCAGTGTAGGGTTGCCTACGGAGGGAACTTGCTCCTCTACAAAGCAGAAGGAGGAGAATCACAGGTTATATGTTTCTGTGAGGCTACTTTCTCATCTCTGAATTTGTTAGTCAAAGATTACTGGGTTTAAGTGTTTTTTACCATGTCTTTAGAAAAGACACACCATCATGGTGTGGAATGACCAATAGAGTTGTTGATAACTGGTCACTGGGGAGACACCTTCTGTACCTGTTGTTCTTTGGACAGCATCTCCAGTGAAAAGGCCTTTCTGTCCCGCTTTCTCATCCATCTTGGTGCACAGCATATCCAGTCAGCCAGAGCATTCGCAAATCCCTCCCCCAGTCTCCACAGGCAGCCCTTTCGAATTGCTGGTAATGAGGAAGGCTCACAACATCTCTCCTTATTGTTCTTGTTTGGCAATGGGCAATAAAACTTTACCACCTAATCGTTATACATCACTTTTAAAAATAAAATAAAATAAAAATAAAATCTAATTTGCATTTTATTCTGACGGACTTTTTTTGACTGACAGTTGTCCACACCTCAGTGGCTGTTCTGTTCGGTGTACTTTAATTTTGAGCTTTCACGTATTTGAGAAGCCCATTCAGAAGTAAATTCTCAGGGAAAATTGAGCTCTGTCATGGATGGATTAGTACTATAATAGTTGGTCACATATCTTGCATGAAACCTTTCAGAAGCAAGGCAAATGAGAAGGAAATGAAATTCATTTCATACTTCTTCAAGCACGCTAAGAGACTTTCTCTCCAAGTAATCTGTGAAGTAGCGCCGGTTTATTGGAGGTTCGTATAACTACCATTACATTATACCTTGTCACAATCTCATGTATTGGGTGACTGCTTTTTCTGAACGGATGGTACCTGCAAAGTGCTCTCTGAAGGCAGTGAACAGCAAGTGTCGTTTCTTTGATCAAAATGTATAGGTCTAGGGAATAGCATAAATAAAAGTACTTGAGCTAAATTGGGCCATTATAGGTCAGAGGTGAATGAAGTCTGAAAAGCAGATATAAGTACAGAGGAATCATCATGTTTGCTTTTTGATCTATTGGTAAGCCTAAAACATAAAGGGGAAGGGAACCAAACAAGGAGAAAGGGAAAGAAATAGGGGGAGAGAATGCATGGACAAGAAAGGAGCCATTGCTACCTGTAGTAATGAGTGGTACAATACCATGATGTAAACATGTGTAAAGCATGTGAGCCGATGTAACTTACCATGTTCTAAAAGACTTGCTTCACTAGTAAGCATACCACGTAAATTATTTGGAAGAAAATAAAAATAAATGTAACAATTTTATTTTGGTAGACTTTTAATTCTTTTTTTCTTTTCCAGCAATGTTATTTCTTTGATTAACTTACTTACTTTTATCTCCTATAGCACAGGCCAGCCTTGAGCACACCTGTGTATCAGAAGATAACTTCAGGTTTTAGATTGTCCTGCCTCCACCCTCCAAGTATACCTCAGAAAGCCTAGCTTCTATGGTGCCAAGGATCAAATGGAGGCCTTCATGGTTACTGTGCCCCTTATCAGATGAGCTACTCTCCTTCCATTTTCTTTTAAGGTAAAACAAAAATACCAAACAGGAAAACAAAACCCACAGAGACCCTAAAGTATAGAAATTGTAGAGAGAAAGTTCAAGGAACAGTTACTTAAAAAAAAACAAACAGAAGCAGTGGGCTCAGTCTTCCCTGGGAAGAACTCAGTCTTTCTTTGAGGGCTGTGAAACCTGCTGCCGTGAGTGGCTGATGAGACAACCTGAAGAGCACCACGGTAGTTCTAGGGGACATTTTCAGCTTATAAAGAGGAGAAAGAACAGATGAGGATTTTTGTCCTTTTCCAGACTAATTTAATGGATTAGCCCCAGTCATTTCCCAAGAGTTGCAGTTATAGTGTTATCAGCTACACAGGATTGATCAAAACTTTCAACACCTGGATATGTCTTACCAGTAGCCAAGGAGGCAGTGACGTGCAAACCTGGCTGAGGAAGAGAGTCAACTATGCCTCAATCTTGAAGGGGCCATGTGATACCTCAGTGGCAAACACTGGCTCCATGTGCTCCTACTGGTGACTTCACTACCTCTGTTTCTAGTAGCTCTTGGAGAACAAGGACTTCTCTGGGATGTGGTCTACTGAGTCTCTAAGAAAAAAAGGTTTAGGCAGCTGAAAGATAGAATAGTAAAACCAAGCTTTGCTGTTCACTTTTCCCTTGTGGCTACCAGATAACAAATGTACACATATGCATATGTATAAGTACATTTTATATATATTCTTATATACATATTCATATATATATGATATTTATACTTCTATGTACACTTTAAAAAAGAATTTATATTAAGACACACATATGATAAAACAAACCAATACACAGAGCCTCAGATAGGGTCTGTTGGGCAAGCCCGATACTGAAGTGAAAAAAATGTATGTCTTTGCCTTCTACAGCTTGAAGTTTTTAATTGTTTTCTGTTAGTGGACATTTCAAAATCTCTTCACCACATATTTCAGTGTCCTTTGGTTGCAATGTCCTGAATAGTTCATTGCGACTGTCTGTGAAATACATCTGTGAAAGAAAGCTGCCAAAGGAAATGGGGTAGGAAAGGGGCATGACAAATGTCTGTTCCCACCCTCTCTACTCTCTCCAGGATGTTTTGCTTTTGGCACAAAAGGAAGGGAGAAAAATAGTACCCACATGTCATCATGAGTCACAGACCACACTGACCAATTAATCCTTTGCTGGTGATTGTAGGGAAATGTTCATAGGTATCCCACTGCAGCAGGATAAGCATTGCAGACAATGATCTCACCCTAAAACATGAATGATTAGTGAGTGGATTTCAGCCGAAGGTATACTAAGGGAATGAAGAGATTGGGGAACAAGCAACCTGAGTCAGAAAGAAAATTAATGAGAAAGTTGAGGTAAAGTCACCTGCTGAGATAGCTCATCCTGTCACCATGCCTTGCTTAAAACCTGAGGGATTATGGGAGCACTGTGCCACTCTGGTGAACTCCAAATCAGACTGAATGCAAGGGCCTCTGAAAACCTGCCTTGATTTCACACCTTCCTGCTAAAAGGTGTTATCGCCCTGCCAGCTCTCTGAGGGGGAGAAGCTTGCTGGGAGAAAAAAAGCTGGCTGACACCCTCAAATGTGCCCTCAGTTGGCAGCTGGCAAAGGCAAAGATCAGAGTGGCATTCGAGACAGTCCCATCCCACATGGCTTCTGATAAACAGGCACACATTAAGCAAACTTTCTTAGCAATCTCATGTCCTCGTCATTTCCTTTTTTTCCTTTCCCAATACTTTCTTTTATTAGCCACGGTGATAATGAAGCTAATAATAACCTGCTCATTCCTGCCTCTGGAGTGGCACTTAATAATTTATGATCTCCATTTTCGTCTAAAATTCAGCACAATTCACCTTAGAGAAAGAAAAAAAATGAAGTCACATAGAGAGAAAAAAATGAATTATGCACTAAATTGTAAATATTCCATTTCTTTTGCTGATCTGAAACTCCCCAAAGAAATATGAAGACTTGATTTAAATTCGGTTACAGTGACATTTCCTAGTAGCGAAGAATGCTTGCACAACTTCACAAGTGTTTGCAAAAAGATAGCTTTTTTTTTTAGTGGATACTGGTACATTTTAATGTATTTTACAAAACTATCCTGTTTGTGCTTAAATTCTCCAAAATGCATAAACTACTTCTGAGAGAAACCCCATTGTTCACAGACATGGTATAGCACGTCTGCAGAGTGGAAGCTGGCACTGCTAGGGAGGACTTTCAACCATGCAACTTCCTGCCCTGGGAGAGGAAAAGGTCACAAGAGCCATTCCTAGCCCACTGAAGCCTTAACTGTAGGCAATTAGCAAGATGGTTGGTCACAGCCAAGAGGGAGGAGCCAATAAAGTTTCAAAAGGTTAGTGACCTTTCTTTTTTGTTTGTGTTGGATTGTTCCAAGTGAGTGTGGCTTGGATGCTATGCAAGATTACGTGCGATCAAAAAGATATACTATCAGTCCAAGCTCTTCAGACATGTGGGATAATAAGTTGCAAATGAAAAGGAGACAACAAACTTCCTTGATGCTTCTTTTAAATGCACATCATATCTACAAAGGTCTTTGAACTGCCACAGCAGGGTTAGTTTACCTCCCTGTTTTCTATGAATAAAATAAAAATGATGATTTTTACACATTAGAATTCTGCATTACTATTTTTTAATAGTTATCATAATTACCACTACTAAAGAAGTTACAGGTGCTTAGAGTCAGAAGCAAAGTGACTTGCTAAGATGGCATAGCTTAAGATCGTAAGATAGGAGGCAGGCAGGATGAGCACAGGTAAAATCAGGACCTAGTAACGAAGCAAGCATCCCAAGAACCTTGCTCGGAGCAACGCCATTCTTAATGTCCTGGCTGTGACTAACTTGCTAACATGATCAAAACTTAAATGTTCACTCAACACAGAAAGAACTGAAGATTGTGAGCCTGGTCTGTCACATGGTGAGAGTGACAGGCCTTAGTAAACATCTCATAGGACAGCGGCTGGGATGGGGTAGGGGACGACAAGCCAACAGGCTGGAAGGAGATGGATGACTAGGAAAGATCACTGTAAGGGTGATGAAGAAGCACATACCGAAGAGGCTGCTTTCCTGTCTCACTTCCATAGAGCACCATGACCATGATGAACAATTCCACATTAGAAAAGTATCAGGAGGACAAAAGTGAGTAAAACGTGCAAGCACACACAATGAGAACGCTTGCACGTGCATGCACGGGCACACATGCAATCACAGGCATGCTTACACACACACACACACACACACACACACACATACACACACACTCATACACACACACTTTTACAATAGCCTGATTTTCAGTTCTTTTTTGGAGCAAGTTAAATTTTAGAATGCAGAGTTTTGCAACTTGTTTTTGTGTGTAGTTTCAAGTAGATGTTGTCAAGCAGAGATGCCATTGATTTCTGTCCTGTGGGAAAGGAGAATCTATGCATGGCCTTTTCTCTCCTATAGACAATTAATGAGCTCTGTATCTATTAGCAAATTTGTGATATATGGCATGGCATCACAAAGGATAATGCATTAATGGATAAAATGCTTGACATTTATTCATTCTGCATTTTCTAAAATATTAACTGAAAATCACAATTTAGCATACTTAAGCATGACTTTTTCAAAATTGTAAGAGAAAACCCAGAAGAAACTGAACTTACAGGTTTTCTAATGGTATTCCCTGGTCACTAAGTGGGTCCCCTTATTTTATAACTGGGACCAGTTTCCATCTGTGTGTCTTTGAACACTTCTTTGAAAGTGCAGTCATTCTCTACGTTCTTAGAAAGGCATTTATTCCCTTTTGGCAGTTTTTATGTGTTACTGAAGAGTCCAAGATGGATATTAACATTTTAAGTTGCCCTTTTAAACATTTTCCACTGATACACTTTTAAATTTCAGGAAAAGTTAACAAGGTAGTCACTGAAAAACATTCTTACACACACACATACTTGCACTCACATGCACACACACACACATGCACACACACTTGCACACATAGACACATAGGTACACACACACACATTTTTCCTAAAGAAAAAAATTGTATTATTATTTTTGCTGATGATTCTCCAGTCTAAATTTTTTAAATCATCCATATATAACATTCTAATTAAACAATATATGTGATGTCAGAATGTGTTCAATTGGCTTATTATTGCTGGGATGAAATACTATGACCAAAAACAACCTGGGGAGAAAAGGGTTGCTTTTGCTCACAGTTAACATTTCATCATCAAAAGCAATGAGGGCAGGAACTCAAAAATGATAGGAGCCTGGAGGTACTGATACAGAGGCCATGGGGGGTGCTGCTGTATTTGCTTGCTGCTCTTGACTCGCTCAGCTTCCTTCCTTACAGAACCCAGGATTACCAGCCCAGGAAGGGCACAACCCACAATGGTAGGACTGTTCCCCATAAATCACTAATTAAGAAAATGCCCTAAAGCTGGGTCTTATGGAGGCATTTTCTCAATTGAGGTTCTCTGCTCTTTGATGGCTCTAGCTTGTGTCAAAGTGACATAGACCAAGCTAGAACGTTGAACTATACTTGCTTTAGTGTTAGAGAGGAGGCAGATAGTGAAAAGGACTGGGACACATTAGGGACCAAATGCCTCTTCTAAGTGCCTACCAGAAACTTTCACTAAGAGGAAGGCAGGTGGTCCCTGAATACTGGTCTTCCAGTGTTTCAACAAAATTGGATACTTTCCCTATAAATTCTCTTGTTCTCAAATATGGCTTTCAAATTTCCAAATACATTAAATAAAGCAAAACACCAAACCCATCTATAGGTCACATTTTGTAGTCCCAGTTTACAAATTCTTTTCCACAGAATTAGGCAAGTCAATCTACAATATCAAATGACATCCAACCACTTGTCCAAGGCTGAGGAATTCTCTAATGTCTGTGTCTTCTTGAACATGTATATGTCTCTCAGACAATAACTTTTTGAATCATGCCATCTAAATTTTTCTGAGCCAAGCCATAGGACAAAGAAGGTAACATTTCCTAATTGAATCTCAGGTGAAAGACAGAAATGAATGCAGACCACATATTTATTGAGAAAGATGGCATAATGTTCTATTATACGATTTCACTTTCAGAGGATCACTAAGAATAAGAAATGGATGTATTATTGGCTCCTGTCTTCACTATAGAATCTAGTACAGATTTGCATGTTGATACCTAGCCTGACCGATTTTTGAATGGAAGCACTGTTTTTTCCTCTTTAGTCTCTGCTTATGGGAAGTTAGGCAATTATCTTCTCTAATCTATATCATGGAAAACTGAGAAATAATGTAAAATATCAGAGCATAGAAAACACACTGAGAATAAGAACTCATGTTTCAACTTTACTTGGGAAAGAAGCAGACCGACAGGACAGAACTTCATCACTGGAGACAGTTGGATCCCATGCCATTTAAAGTTCCATCGTTAGGCCATAGTGGAATAGACTCTGGCAGTTGTAGGATACAGCTTCTCGTTTCCCATTGAATCAACTTGAATATGGACTGCTGTGATTAAGAGAAACAAGTGACGTCCAACCATGATTTACTGAACTTACGGTGTGCTCAATTCACTGGGTTTTTAATTCACCCTGTAGTTTGCATGAGTAAGAGAGAAATCAATAGTCAAAAGCAAGAGGTGGCTAAGATGTGGCACATACCTTCTTGCCACCTTCCTATCTCTTATCACACCTTCCTATTCTGTCTTTCTCTCTGTCTTCTCCACTTACTTAGAGAGAGGAAGTTAAGTATGTTCAGGTGTTTGAGCAACCACTTGAAATAGCAGAAGAGAGGAAGGAATACAAATTACATAAGATTAAACAACAAAATAAGAACAAGAGGTAAATAAAAGGCATTAGGAACTAGGAACAACTCAAAAAATATATTTAGCACAGAATGACTTAGAATTATGGCTGAGCTTTAGAGAGAGTGCTTAACATTCAATCTCTGGCCACATCCCCAAAAGGAAAATAATTGAATGAGATTATCTACGTAAAATAAACATAAACCAGGGAACACATTTTAGACTGAATTTTGTGGCTATGATAAAGTACTTATTATTCCCTGGGGCATTAGGTACAACCATGAGCTCAGTTACAAGTAAGGAAGTACAGCAGGAACAATGGAGGAGGATGCTTGCTAGATACCTTGTTTTCTGGCTGGCTCCCTGGGGGCATAATCAGTTAGCTTTTCACACAGCTGGGGACCACCTACAAGATCAATGCTGCCACTCACTGTGAGATGGACCATCCTACATCAATTAATAATTGAGCCGATCCCTTACAGCCAGGTTCTCAAACCAAAATATCCAGGCAGTTTTCTTCTACTGAAACTTTCCTCTTAGATGACTAGTCTTTGTGGAGTTTGTAGTGGGGCTAGCAAGGATAAAGTGTTAACCTTATCAATTCAATAAACTACTCCATAGTAAAAACACAGCAATACAGCTATGGCAGGAAAAGTTTCATGGGTAACACTTCATATACTTTGCTATTAGACAGTGTAGAGTTCAAATTGCACTGTTCCATTCACAGTGCTGGCCATGCCTAGTCATTTATGTATGTTCTGGGCATTTGAACTTGGTTCTCATGATTGCTCAGTAATTGCTTTTATCTTTTGAGCCATTTCCCCAGCCTCTGTTTTTGTTTTTTCCTTGATGCCAATCTGGTGTAATTATATAACCCTAAACATGATGTCAGACTCAAATAAAAACCTAAACCATATAAGATTTTAAAAAGTGCTTCTACTGGCACCATTTTCCACAATTTTTCAATAATAAGCCAGTCATTGTGGCAGATGGAACAGTCTTTCATGTAGAGGAAAGTAAACTCAGAGGGATCATAGAAGGTCCAATAGAATATGATATTCATATAGGAAGACATAAGGATGTAGAGTCAGATCAGAGTGGAGAGAGACATACTCATTTATCAATTGGTGGTCTGACATAGGTATGAGAGGCTGAGCTAAGAAGAAGTTTCAGAATGGCTCCTTGAGCCCAGGAATGATCAGGACAGATATCACAGTGTCCAGTTCCAAACAAGACTCAAGATATGCAAAGTATTGATGTTCAAGCAGGGCACACAGTGAATGTAACTCCACACAGTATGCCAGAGCTTGCCAAGCACACACAAGGTCTTGGTTTCAATCCCAAGCACTGCAAGAGAAAACGTTTGTAAGAGAACATACTGAGAGTAGTTACTGTAGTATGGCAAGTCTGTACTCTTTCCTCATTTCCTGTGATGCTCATGTTTGTTGTTTATCTAGTCCTTTATAGAGTGATAATGCTTCAGAGCAGTTTGATCAGAGCATGCATGACTGTTGTCAGCACTGACATTAATAAATTCAGTATCAAAATATTATGGGTTCTTTAAGGAGCTGAGATTAAGTTAATGTTTTTGTCATTTTGTTCTCATAGCCGATGCATGTTTATATTACAGACCCCTTCCTTTCATTGGCAATTAGTGACAACTCTGCATATGTGACCAGGTGCCTATTAGGCTTCATATCATTCAAAAATAAGGCTATGCCAGTGAACATACCACAGACTTTCCTAATGACCTAAAGAGGACAGGAGAGACAACAGGCACTAATGACTAATTTTCATGCTCCACACTCTATGAATTTGTTATTAGTTTGTTATAATTTTTTAAATATTTATTTATTATGTATACAATATTCTGTCTGTGTGTATGTCTGCAGGCCAGAAGAGGGCACCAGACGTCATTACAGATGGTTGTGAGCCACCATGTGGTTGCCGGGAATTGAACTCAGACCTTTGGAAGAGCAGGCAATGCTCTTAACCACTGAGCCATCACTCCAGCCCAATTTGTTATAATTTTGAAAGCTAAATCTACTCTCACTTGAGTAGATGGCTACAATGCAGAGGTCGTAACTGGTAGAGTCATCTTGGGTTATGTTTAGACGATATTTAATAAAGTGAGAAATAGGCATGACTATATAGAATTCAACAACATAGCTAACTCTTCAGATTATAAGTCCTCTGGGTGAATTATTTTCACTGACTTATCAGGTTTGGCTATCAGCATGTAAAAGTAGATTAATTGTTATATTAATTGTCAAACTTGTTCATACCTATGGATTATGTATGTGCTTTCAGGAATTTGATTGATACTCTGGGAGACTGAGGTTTCAAACTGAGTTAGCAGGAAAATAGCTGGTGGGGAGCTTGCTGGAGGTGATAGAGAATATGGTATTTATGACTAAGCCTAGCCATTACAGATGTCTGAATTGTTAAAGAGATAAACTCTTAAGTTGTATCCCCCTAAAATTGCCTAAAACCCTTTTTACATTTCACAAAACCAAACATGGAATCAACAATTTTAATTTGATTTCTATAGAGAAGGGATAATCAAAAACAACTTATATTTTCAAATGTACTGTTCAAAAATAAAATATTCTGGAAGCTATTGAGTGTGCTCATAAACACAACTCTAAATAATAGTATTTCATATTTTATATTTTCATTAGGTAATTGCTCTTCAGAAGGCTGACTGGTGAAAATGGGTTTATGAAAAGAATCATAATATGAATATGAATATTATGTCCTCAAAGGGACATTTATTGGCATCTAGACCTTATTATATACTCTCAGCCAAAACCAGAAATATTTTATAAGGTGTTAGTTATTAGGCAAAGGCATGGTTTTCCATGATAGAATATTTAGAAAGTTCAGAGTGTTTCTAAGGCAACCGTCTATATATTTTTCCTGAAAACAAGCTCCCAGAAAGGTTTGTTCATTATCTGAAATCTTATTTGAAAGACATGAAGATAGAAATATCTTTAGAAGTTCTCTTCTATCTCTTTTATTAATCCAAATTCACATTAAGTAGCTGCTCCGGGTGTGGTCTTTATAAGAAGAAAGCTAAAGAGGAAATGGTTTCTGAGGGAATAACTCCATTCCCCAAACATCAAGGAAAGAACACTCCCTAGAAACCAACAGCAGTCTCCTCTGCCACTGGTAGAGGGACCATCCCAGTGACTAAAGGAAATATGCCCAGGAGTCAAGGAATAAGAAAGGTTCCTGGTTCCTGGAGTGAGGGAGATGGTCTTACAGAAGATGTAAACTATGAGTCTCTGAGAACAGCAGCAGTGAGAACATCTAAAATTTCCTAAAGTAAATATTTTCATGGTTCAGGTCAGATGCTAAAACTGAATCTCTAGAGGTAGAAATCAGTGAATCTCGAGTTAATCACTTTTTAGATGTAGACTCCAAATCACAAGTGGTTCAGAGAGGGTAGAATCCCTGTGTAGATGGGATGGAAGGATGTAACTGAGTAGGGAGTTGAAGGTATAATTCTGGAAGCCTGAAGACAATAAGGCACTGTGGGGTGAATTTATAGCCTTGTTGGGAGGTCATCTGTTACTATACAGGTCAGTCTTCACAAGACTTTGTTCTCTAGTTGACCGTAAAATCTCTAAGAGCAGAGGCCAGATTTTAATTCTTCTTTGTCTCACTGTGTAGTCAGAGGCTCTTCATTCTTTCCAAGCTGCTCAGACTTGAAATAATCACACACATCTGTCTCTTGCGGGCAGCTACATGGCTTCTCCCTGACTCTGCCTACTTTCTTTCTCTATCTCTTTCAGCCTGACTTTACTCTGTTAAACCATTGGCTGAAAGCAGTTTCTTTATTAACCAATGGTAATAAAACCTATTCACAGCGTACATCACCTTGCACATCACCAGTGCTTTGCACATAGAGAGTTCCCAGTTGTGACTATGGCTCAGAGAAAGAACAGATGAGTAGAAAGACAGAGCAACATATAAATATTTTGATAGAGTGAAAAAAAATCCTCTGGTTCTACTCAACAATCCTATGCATATGCTTGGTACTGCTTCATTCTGAGTTTTGGCTTTCTCAGCTACAAGCTGGCTATGACAAATTAATGGATCTAAGTGCCAGGCAGAGGTGGGAAGATTATTGTGAGTTAGCCTGTTCTACACAGTAAGTCCCAGGTAAGCTAAAATTTCCATGTCAGACATTGTCTGAAAAACCCAAACAAAATAACTGGAAAAAGAACTGAATAGTTGGTTCAGCACTTAAAAGCCCTTATTGCTCTTGCAGAGGACTAGAGGGCAGTTCCTAGCACTTTTGATTGGCACCTCACAACTACTCATAAATCCAAATTCAAGAGATCCCAGTTCCTCTCTGGCTTAGGCAGGCATATGCGTGCATGTACACATATACAGGCGCATACATACACACAACAAAAGATAAAGGCTTTAACGGTACTGAAAAGGGACTCAACAAAGACAGGGGTGAACAGATAGTGTTATACAATGCAAAGGTGTCTGATGTGTCCTGTGATACTGCTGATGGTGCTTTTGAGAAAGGAGTGGGTGGTATTTTTTCTGAAGAATCAAAGACACGGTTATACTAAAATCAACTTGCCTGCTGTATTCCCTGACTCTGCTTGTTCCTCACTTGGCAGGGGTAGCTTGTACCCAGTCCCTTTCCTCCCATGGACTTTCTCATGCTCATCAATCACTTAGCTTTCCTGCATTTCTGTTTAACAAACTTCACTCCCCATTTAATTATTTCAACTGGTAACATTTACAGAGAGGCTGGGAAGTGCTGGAAGGGGCTTACAGACTTTGTATGAAGCAGCTTATTTAAAACACATTCTTAAATAGGCAAAACTATTTTTGTTTTGTTGATGAGGCTCCGTAATGAAGAAAGATACAATTAGAACTTACATATGTATGCATGTACTGAGTGCAGAAAATGGTTAGAGCTTGGGAGGTCAGGCCCATCACATCACCAATGCCTCTACTTCAATTCTACTATTGTAACACAGGCTTCACCCTTCTCACAAGAGCATACAAAGTGTACCATAATAGAAACCAGGTGTTTAAAGCTCGACAATTGTATTTCATTTCATTTTAGGCCTGGATTCTGTCTGGTTCATGCTGTTTTGCACAAGCCCTGATCAGCCTACAAGTCTGCATACATGTCCTCGTGTCAAACTTATGTGAAAAACCAGAGGACTATTGCTGAATGCAGTTGAAGTCCTGACCTAAGAATGAGCTTTTGAGCCCCATGTCCTTAACAAAAGCTTTGTTTGCTTGTTTGTTTAGTGAAGAAGTTTTCAAAATATGTTCACATCGGACCACATTGTTTTTGAAGGGAGGCAATTAATCATGTGTTTTAAGTGAGAATGCCTTGGCCAATGAATGCTTTGAAAATGAGACACTGTGCACTTAAATGGGAAGTTTTGCTGTTCTGGAAAACTCAGTTATTTCCACCTCTTCCTTCACGCAAAGAGTACCCAACAAATGACACGTTGTGCACGTCGCTTTTCTGTGGGGCTATTGCCTCAATTATCTGTGTGATTGCTTCATTGTGGAACTTTACTTTGCCTGTGCAGGGCATTGCCCTGGCTCATAATTGCCTGGCCTATTATTTGCAGCACATGGATAATTACTATGCTGTGAACATCAATTTTGTTGCATTGTGCTGAGTGGCGCTACTTCCAGGGGGAAATGATGATAGCTGTGGTTCTCAGTAGGGGGTGGGCTGTTGCTCAGGGCTAGAGCACTGCCCAGTAATTCCCTCTTTACAAGGAAGACTATACATAGTACATCCTAGAAGTCCTTCATTACAGCATTTGTTTTCTGCTTGTTAACATCATTTCACGCCGGATGGGCATCAGTGCAATTTTCCATTTTGTTTCATCAAATTAAGAGAAGAAAGGAGACTGTCTTGCAAGGTTTTTATTTTATAGACAGTTGGTCATTTCATTAACACTTTTCATATTCTTGTTTGTTACAATAGATTATGATGGTAAAAAGATTTCCCCCCATTAACTTAGGAGAGAACAGCATATTTATTTATGTATTTATTGGGGGCGGGGACTGTGAAGTATTGATCGGCCACAAAGGACATTTATTAAAATGTAACCAGCATCTTAGCACTTGCAAGTAGCTCGCACTTTAACCGATTAAATAGTCATGGAGAAAGAAATCAATACATCTTGGATTCTTCAGCTCTGGACTCTGCCAGCAAAGTGGCCTGGCAAATTAAGAAAGAATTAAACAAATGTGTTTGCTCTGAACATTTAAAGCATTTCAGTCTGAAAGTAAATGTATTACTAATATTGGTTGAGTGGATGGTTTGCATATGGTTACTCTTGCGTAATGCTGAGAATAAGTAAGAAACCCACCCTTGGAATTCCTGACCACAGCTGGGGATAAAGTAGCTCCATGGCCGAGATGCTGCTTGGGCCAACTGCACTGTAAAGCACAAGTCAGTGGACCTTTGCATAGCAAGTACCATCAATGTTTTGTTTTCTATAATTGTTTTACTTTATTTTATTACATTTAAATTGATAAATTAACTAGCTAATTAATCAAGTGAATCCAAATTTATGGGACAAAAGAGTGGGAGATTCTGACCGTCATGTGATAAGTAGAAACCTGGGATCAACAAAACATATGTGCTCCAAACGACAGGTCATATTGTTGATATATTGCTAGCATCCATGATGAGTTAGGATTCATTATCCCTTCTGGGGTGTTAGCACAAAATCTACTCCTTTGAAGTTTACATCTTGAATATGTTCAGAGATGAGAAAATCACTAACCTATGAATGGTCTATTTTAATATTTGACTTACAGAGGTTTCTTAACATTGCCATTAGGTTGAGTGACGTGTTACAGACCTGTTAAAATCCCACTGCCAAAATTTATCTACCTGTTTTAATTTATCAGTCAAGGCTTCTGTGATTAAGTGTCTGAAAGAGTTGGACACTGGAGAGTTTAAAGAGTACCACAAATTCAGAGTCAGGGATGCCCTAGACTGAATACCTGTAACAAGAGGAAGTTCGCAATTCACCTGTATTCAAAGGGCCCCAGTGAAATGGTCACTGTGGCTGGAGAATTTGTTTTTGCTGTAACTGAAAGACTTGCCAGATTGTCTGAACATTCTTTGAAAACAAATTAAAATGTTATTAAGAGTAAAAATGATTTATTCCAGTGCAAAGCAGATTGTGTCAGTTTTAGCATAGAGGAAACAGATAAGGTCTGCTTTGAATTTATCATACTTTAGCATAGCCTTTTATAAATGATAACTTTACTTGCATAAATTGTAACATAGTCTACGAAGGTGTGATTTCTCACTCTTGGTCCATAGGAGATTTGAACAGAGTGCTATCCTTTAGTTGTGATTACTTTGCCAACTCTCGCACTGCCAAGAAATATGAAGAAGACCCTTCTCATGGAACCACTCTACCCTAAATCCTTGCCTTCCTGCAGGGTCCTGGCAATGGGACTGCCCCACAGCGTCCAGCCTCCTCACTGATCTCAGACGGAACATTTACCACATCACCCTGCTGCATTCTACATACTGGGTTCATTCTCATCTTTGTCTTAGATGTGAACTCCCCATCTGGATAAAAAGCTCATCAGAGGTAAAGGATAATGAATATGGCTTACATATTAGCCTTGATATACTAGCACATTTCTGTGAATACATTGTATATCTAGATATTTAAAAATGTCAAATACTTGAAAATCTTACCTCTGCAACATATTTCAATTTAATAATTTGTGTTCTGTCAGCTTCATATTTAAGTTATCCTCAAAATTTGAAATTATATGCCATCTGTATACTTTATTACATTTATTATTATGTTCCTGGTTGATATTGATGTCTCAGGAGCTTTTTTACACAGTAACATTTACAATATATTTCCAAGGATGGGCAAGACATGTGTTACTAATGAAGAAACAAAATATGAATAAAGCATAATGAATAAAATATTTTCATCAGCTTTAAAGCTGCCTCACATAAGTCAAGCTTGCTCTGGTAGACTGTGGAAAGAAAAAAATGCCTGAAATGATATCACTAAATGACCATACAATCTAAGAAAAGAAATTCCAATTGTTATTGGCTTCTAAAGTAGAATTGAATTCATAAAAAAGCAAAAGTGGAATTTTCAAAAGCTTTAGACACATTATTAAAGACAACCAGTTAACAGTGAACAAAAAAGGAGTTCATAGAGGAAAAAGTACTAAGTTCTGAAATCAGTAAAGATCTCATAAACCAAAGATATATGAAAAAGCAAAACAAAGCAAGACGTAGAGTCTGTAAGCTCAAAGAATGCACCGAGGCATCAGCTTGCAAAGATAAAGAAGGCGCTGCCTGGGCTGAGAATATTATCTCTTTAACCAGCCGAGCAATCGTGGTAGGCTGCCCTCCTCCTCCTAGACAGGAATGCAGTGCAAAGATAGCGAAGGCCTGATAGCAGCTTGAAGGCCTCTCATTTTAAGGCTCTGCTGTAAACCTTCTCTGGTACAAGGTGCTAATATATGTGGGGTTTGGTGTGAGTGTGGGTGTGAGTGCACAGTTGTATAGAACTGGTTCTTAGCATTTTCTAGCAGTCATTTCCACATTTACTAGAACAACATGAAGACGTATTTAACTCACAGTTTTTTGTTTTTTCCTGACGTCTATACAGAACTCAGAGGATATCAGACTGAATGCGCCCAACTCTGGGTTGCTTTCTTCTCTTTCTTTCGAAGCTGTTTCTTTTCTATGCATAGCCATTTCGCTTCTACATATAACAATATTGCTAATGTGTGGATTCTTATTATAGTTTCCACTCAATGAGATTCTTATAAATTATATTGTGCCTTTGGGTTGGCTCTACATTTTCTTGAGACAATTCTATTACAAATGATCTCATTTTAAGGTACGAAGCTTATTTGCTTTATTAATACATTCTGTATCAGAGTTCTGCAGTGATTTAGAACCAATACAATACCTCCTGTGTAGAGAAAAGTTTCCCCCACTACTCTGAGAACTAGCTCATTCGTGTAGGCCACCTCTGTGCCATGCCACGTACAGGTGAAGAAGCAGTTTGAGTCCTGATATTTGGGAAGAGGAAAAGGAGGGTGCTCTACTCTTTAAAGAGAGGCAGAAGAGTTTGTCTTTATCTGGTATGTTGTTAAGTCTAATGGCTGGTCCAACAGTTATCAGTGAAGTGTGACAAAAATGAGAACTAAACCATTGCATTCAAAAGTCTTGTACTGGTTAGCAGGTTAGGTTTTTTTTTTTTAATTCATCCAGGGTCATCTATGATGACACATTCTCAAATGAGAAAATGCCTCCATCAGATTGACCTGCAGGAAAGTCTATGGGGGCATTTTCTTGATTAATCATTAACACGAAAGGGCCCTGGCCACTATTGTTAGTGCTTTTCTTTTGGGAAGTTAGCCCTGGGTTGCATAGCGAAGCAAGCTGAGAAAACCATGAGGAGTCAGGAAGTAAGCACCATTGCTCCACGGCCTCTGATTTAGTTCCTGCTTCCTTGCTCCTGCTTTGAGTTCCTACAATAGTGGACTATTACCTGGCAGTGTAAGATAACATAAACCTTTTCTTCTCTAGTGTAATTTTAGACATGGTGCTTATCACAACAATAGTGAAGCAAACTGAAGCACATTTCTCAAGAAAGTCAACTTTAATTTTGGCACAGCTACCTATGAAACACAGATTGCAGCCAATCATCTGCTCTCTGATTATATTGTGTCTTTGGTTCTGTAACAGGGTCTAGTAACACAGTCGACGCAATCTGGATACCCTTGAACGATACAAAGCAATTCTGTGAAGACATTCACCAAGTATGGAAGGGCTTTGTTACGGGCATTGCACTTGGTATGCATCCCTGCTCGGTTATCATTTTCAGTTCTAAATGACTAGCTCTTTACCTTTCTATTTCTTGGCTCAATATTTTGCCAACTCAAAAGTGACACCATACAACAAACGAACTCTGGATGTTAGAGCAAGAGCCATGAACACGTCTGTGTAGAAACAATTTGTGTCATTGAGTCACAGAGGACCATTGTTATTTTCCCCTTTCTAACCCATGCTACTTATTGGAAGACAAAGGGCTTACTTGGAGGCCAAACGGGGCACTGTATTTAAGAAAAAACTGTGTCTTAATAAAATCAAGGTGCATTTAGTTCAAAGGCTTAACAAACAGCAAGTTACAGCTATAATTTTACAATATTGCTTCTTTGGCTTTATTTTTAGTATAACATTCAAGGAAAAGGTCACATGCATTTGGAGTTTATCTACTAATCTCAAGAAAGTCAAGTTTTTCAACTAAAGTTCTGAAAACCTCATACTATCTTGGGGACTTCCTTTCAGTCTAGAGGCGTTTTTTTTTTTTTGGACAAAAGAAGTGGTTAAATAATCTTTGATTAGATCCTTAATTCTAGTGTTTATCTTTCTTCTTGGTCTTTTAATATATTCTTACAAAAGTGCTCAGTTAAAAGTGAAATTACTTTATTGACATAAATCATTTCCTGGGGCAGATATGAATCTAGAGGATGAAGTGAGGTTGTGAATACTGGAGAAAAGAGAAGGGAATATTTATTCTAGGTCAGGAAAATGGATGCATCTAAGAATAGGTACACCTCAAGGAGTGTGTGTAGGGATCAACTAACCAGGTCTTCATGTTCCTTAAAGCAAGGCAGGATGAGATAGTTCAGTTTATAAAGTACTTGTTGAGGAATTGTTGACATGAGTTTGATTCCCAAGTCCATATACAAATTTAAACATAGTATCACCTACCTGGATCCTAATCACTAGGAGTTTGACACTGAAGGATATCTAGAATTTGTTGGCCAGCCAATCTACTCAAATCAGCAAGTTCTAGACTCACTGAGAGATTTTATTTGAAAAAATAAAGTTAGAAGATTTAGAGAAATAGGTAACATTGCCCTCTAGCTTCTACCACCCACGAACACAAGGTCATCTGCACACGAACATACATATACAACTGCTGAGGAAAAGAATATAAATACATTAATATTACCCGAGATATACTATTCACCTTGTGAAATATTTATCTTCATCACCATCTGCTTAGAGGGCTGTTCTTGTTCACTGTTTAGATTTAATATGACTTAGTTATTTTCCTGCACTTAATTCATTACTTGGATACATCTTTGGTTTCTCATTGACAACAAGTCCAATTTTTACAGGATTTGGAATTCTATGTGTCTCTTTTTCTCAGAGAACACCCTAAGTCTGCTTGTGTCACATGCCTAGACCTAGCAGTGGAGCAGCAAGCAAAGATATAGAATTAAAGTCCCTATGGTAATGGTTATCATTCTGTTTCTCAGAAGCATAATCAGTTCCAACTTTCAATGTATTGTGAAAATTTTAACAAAACAAGTGATAAAAGAAAAGCTGCAACACCAATAAAAGTCTTCTGCTCTGAGGATATGTTTAATAGTTCCAACATGTATAACATTAAAATTTTATCAAGAAATCAGGGAAAAGACATTTTGTACACAGAAATCAATTTACCTAGCTACTATCTGCAAGACTTGCTTATAATTTATTTTGCCTCACAGAATACACTGCTTTTAAACCCAATTCTATTCCATTTTAGTGTGTATAAAGAGAAACAGATGAGAATATATTGGCTTCAAGCATAAGTAAAAGATTTAAAAGATTTCTAAATGTCGCCGACCAAAATAAAATCTCTGGTGAAGCAAAATGAAGTTTTGTGATGCCCACCATTGTTTTGAATGTATGTATATTTGAGTACAAAAGAAAACCTTGGGTCATATATAGGCTCCTCTATTGCTTCGCATGATGAACCAATCTATTTATCAAAGGGGGAAAAATGTCCCAGATCAATCCATGCTTAGGAAGCAGTGTAGTATATGAAATATTTGCTCCAGAATAGTACAGTTGAAGTGGGTCTTGCCGTGTTGTCTAGGAAAATGTAACACATGATAGATAGATAGATAGATAGATAGATAGATAGATAGATAGATGGATGCATGGATGGAATCATGCATGCATACATACACACATACATTCCCAGCTACAGGGCTACATAAATATACAGATGTATCCTCCCTAGCCTAGACAAGTTTGAAAGTTGTATAAAGTTGAGACTGAGTATTAATTAATGCTATTTAACATGAGTTTTGGTAGTTACCCATTAAATACAATTCAGTTTCATAATCCAGAAAATGTGTACAGTTTACTATGGAGAACTTAAACTTAGGAGGTTGTTAAGACATTTCATTGACTTTACACCAGAAACCACCAGTATAGCATCAATACCACAGTGGTATTAATAATTACTAGGTAATTGCTGATTCAGCAGTTGTTGTAAGGGTTCTTTTGACCACACGAAATACAGAATTGTACTCTTTCAGAGACATAGCCTGTTGCCGAATCCCTGCAACTAGGAGCCAGTCTGGCTCTCAGCGTTAGAGCAGTATTTCCCACTGGACTGCGACCTCCATCACAGGGATGTAGGACCTCTGTGTAACATCTGAACGCAGTGCTTCCATTGGGATGTGGCCCATCCAGCCCTTGCAGGGCTTTCTCTGCTTGATTATGGCTCGTTCTGTACTCTACACACAGTCCCTCAGAGTGGTCCAGTCTCTGTTTTTTCATCTTGCTGAAGAGAGCATGAAAGCTGTCGTAGAAAAGCAAGTACCTGACTTGCCTATAGTGTCACTATGGGGAGGTAGAGGATCAATAACAAGTCACAGTTGGCTGAAGACTTTTTATTTATGGGATGTCAGCTGTTGCCTTCAGGGTGATGAGAGAGTCCCAGTCCTTAAGCAAGTTGAGGTTGAAAACAGCAAAGTAAAAAGAATAAGCTTAATAAGTCCCCTCGGGAAGGCAAACCAATGGAGTGACCAGCACAGAGTCTGTGGACACAGGCATCGTGAAGCTAGAGTTGAGAAGCAGTGATATACAGGAGGCTTCTGGGGTGGCAGTGACTCCAGACTCCTACCTCAACTTGAACTAAAGGACTTGGGACAAAGGATTGGGACAAACATGCTAAAAACAGGACTTGGGTAAGGAACTAAGGAACAGTGTCAAATGCTAGAAATAGAGCAGTCTCCTAGGAAAAAAAATGTTTTAAAGCAATTACTTATTTTAATTTAAATTTTTATGACTGTAAAAAATAGAGTCATAAAAATTTAGGTAAAATGTTGATATAGTCTCATAGAATTTGACTTCAGGATAAATGGTCTCATTGAAACTAATGTCATGAGGTTTATTGTCCCTCCTTCAGAGTTTGCATACAGGCTGACAAACAAAACTAGTATTGACGATGGAGGGTGAAGGTGTTGGTATGAATTTTCACTTTACTATTAGCCACAAGCTCCTGAGTGAACAACTCAATATTTTGAGTTAACGTTCCTCTGAACAAAATAATATTGAAAGAACCCATGTTCCCTATTGATTCTGTTGTATGCAAAGTCTGCAAAATAGGATCATTTAAGTAGCAGTCCATTTATTATTGTATGTTAGAGGCAGTAACTCAGTATGGTAGCTAACTGTATTATTGCCCTAATGTTCTTAGGAGTCCAGCTGGTAGCAGGTATTGAATTCTGGTTTACCTATTAATATATTAAAATATAGGATAGGAATCAAAAGAAAGAACCAATATTTATAATTAATGTATTTTAGGCTACGACAACAAAAACAATACCAAAACCAAGAAAAGAGGGCATTTCTACTCATGGTGAATTTGTAGTTTCTATAGATAAGTCAAGATTTGCCACTTGCTTTAGAAACAAAACCACTTGCTGGCCATGTCAGTGCTGTTAGCTGATACACGTGTACATACAGCAGCTGAGACTCTGGGCACAGACATGTGCTAGCAATCTGGCTCAGAGTAGCCCCAGGATGCATGCAGCTCCACAAAAGGCCTCCTGGCCCAGATTTTCAAAGCACATTGCTACCTAGGAGGCAGAAGGTACTCTCAATGTAATGGGCATTGGCTGCCGACATGTCAGCTTGATGTGTTTATGATCAGTAGACCCCTGTTGGGTCACCACTCTTTGGGTAAAAATGCATTAATGAGGTATAGCCAACCCTGCTTGGCACTCCCTGTCCAGCCTAGAGGGAAACACGTGGCAGAGAGCCAGCTCAGAGCCTCTCAATAGTGCCTGTTCTAGCTTGTGCTTGCAGATTTGGAAACACAACAGGGGAAGCTGAAAACTGTGGATTTAATCTTTATTTTTCTTTTAAGTATGGCTGGAACCAAACAATTTTCAGCCAGATACAATCAAACAGTCGTATCTAGTAATGGTTGAATTTGAAGATACAGTGCATTTTGGTTTTGCTCTGTTATTTCTCTGTTTAATTTTATGAAGTATATTTTTTGGATTTCTTGACTGAGCATTCTGACATTTTGTAAATTAACATTCCTAAAACTGTGTTTATGAAATAGTTAAGTATTGGCAAAAAGTTTCCTTGGCAGTTATATGTGGTTAGTAGTAATTTAATAAAAATAATATGGACTATTTTCCTATATATGTCTGTTTATACACACACATAATATACACACATATGTATCAATACACTTTCAAACATGTCTATACACACATATTTATATCTATACAGATATATGTATTTTAAACTCAAATGACTCTTTGCTTACACATTTCTATACACATCCACACATATATCTATACCCTCACCTATACATATACATAACCAGTCCCTGTCACAATCACAAAACCATTTGGAATTTCCTCATTGGTGGGCATGTCTTGTAAGATGTAAACTCTGATACCTTCAGTGGATTCCCTGAAGAACAGAAGATTAATTGGGCTGTAAGGTGTCTATTAATCCCAATTTCTCAGCATCAGGACTAGTTAAAGACTTCACCAACATGGTATGACTGACTCCTTGTGTGCCTTCACAGGGAAGTATCAGAACTTGAAGAGAAATATTCCTTCATTTTCTGAGTTTGGATGTCTTTGGAGGACAGCTCCACAAGGACAATTAGGTATCAGTTAATTTGGTATGCATGTATTTTAATTTTGCTTTGTTATTTCTCTGCTTAATTTCATGAAGTATGTTTTCTTTTTGGATTTTTTGATTTTGGTCTACACATCTGTTCTTAGTTTATTTGCAAACCAAGTCTGCCATAATAAGACAGAAATCTTTAAAATAGTTCTGCATATCATGCTAAGAAATTATACAACCTAGGGATAGAGAGCTGCTGAAAAGTCACAATTTATAATCAATATGCACAGAATTTACAAGTAATTTTGGCCCAGCCCAAGCTTGCATTTGGTATCTGAATTACAAGGTTCTGAGTATTAAATTGAATTTTAGTCCATACCGTTGGTGTCCAGGCATTTACTATTGCTTGATAATATGTAATTAATAAGAAATCTTAAAGTACATTCAAAATCTTGAAAAGGATGTGGCAAAAGTAGTTTATGCTTGAATTCTTCACCAAGCGGTCATGTGTTATTGAACATTTAGTTTATAAAATCACTTCAAGAAAGCACCATCTATGTATTTAACATGATATTCTCTGCTTTTGTGTTAGGCATTTGTAAATAAAGCTAAAGGAGTTTGCCTCACAACAAGTGATTCTATTATTATAGTCCCATTATTTCACCACAATGCTCCAGACCTCTATCTTTGCTTCTATCTGTAGTTCTGATTCAAGCTTACATATCTTTAGGAAAACAGCTACACAATCTCTGGGTTGACAGAAGCAGTAATGAGCCAAACAGAATCAGTGGGTTTGGGATATGTGTAAGAGGCATGGAGAGAAATAGGAAGGGTGATATAGGAAGAAAGACAAATGGTGTTGTAACAAAGTCAAGACTGCAATAAAGATCTGCAAACCAAAGGCAGCAGAACTGTCCATGAACAGAAGAGAAAAGGCAGTATGGGAAATGAATATCACCTACGGAAGGCAAAGGTTTTTCCAACCCACTCAGTTCTTACTCATGGCGATAACCAGTTCTGGGCCTTCTTCATTATCAGCAGAGGCTAAATTCAAGGTTGTATGTGAACATATTACTTTGTGGAAACTAAGTTATAAAAGTCTCATATTTGAACTCAGGCTGTTTCCTTAGATTTGTAAAATTTTTCCTTTGGAATATATGAATAAGTCCTGTTTGCAACATATCTTTGACTATCTCATCAGCCTTGTGTAATTTATAAGCCAATCTGTTAACACTCTTGATATTATTGAATTATATCCTCTTCCTCAACTCTTTCCTTCTTTTCCTTCCTCCCTCTCTCCATTTGTTTTTTCTTCCTTCCTCCCTCTCTTCCTCCCTTCTTTCTTCCACTCCTTCCTTCCTCCTTCCCTTCTTTCTTAAATGTTTTCTCCTAGAATACTTATCAGAATCTAAAACCTACTAACCCACTATATTTTTAATGAATTAAAACTTAACTTATGCCTTGTCTTTCACGTGAAACTTTCACTAAGTCCCTCCTACCTTACCTCTATGACAGGCTTCCCCTCCTCTTTCTTTATATATCCATTATGTACCCAAACTTTTCCACTCCAGCCTCATAGCTCACACTGAGTCCATAGCTTACAAATCCAGCTTCCTCTAGAGGATTCTGTAAGAATATAGATATTCTTGGAAGACAAATTTGGAACATTATCCCATTTTTGTTTTGTTTTGTTTTAAAACATCAAAATTTATTTTCATCATGATGAGGGATTACAAGTTATTGTTATCATATAGATTCTTTCAAGTTATAAGTCATAAATTATAGCAAATAAAATATTTTCATGCCAATGAAGAAGCAAATTATAGGTTAAAAATCAAGTTCAATATATACAAACATTTATACATAAATGTTTCCTCATTTCTAAAAGTTTGTTTTCTTGGTCTAGACTATGATGAGGAAATGAAATTGCTCTCCAAAATGAAGATAAGAAAGATATATCTCAATTGTGGGTGTTTGTTTGGGGTGTTTCTGGTTTTACCATGCCCCATGATAAAAGTCAATGGGAAGCTATAAAAGCCTAATTCAGGCAGTATTACAAAAGGCACAGACATATCAGGAATGAAGGTATAGAAAACTCCTCCAGGAAAAGAGTAAAGACCTAAAGTGGAGGAAATATAAAATGGGTAGAAGAGGAAAGTAGTTATAAATAATAGCCAAGCCATGTAACCAGTTAGCTTTGGAAAAACAACAGCATGCATATGTAAACATAAGAAGGCACATGTTTCTGGACTGTCTCCCACCAGATGCCATGATCCAGATCTATCTCCTGAAATGGCAGCCATGAAAGAGTTCCCCTGCCTTCAGGATTTCATATAGCCCCAGAGTTTCAAGAACATGATCTCTGCAAGTAGATATGCTTTGTATTGTTGAATAAGGCTTCTGGCATTATATTCTCCAGCCCTCAGTGTTCGTGACAAAGAGCAGCTGGTCGAGATTTCAAAAAGATTCCAGTTCTGTTTTCAGAGTGTGTAACAACTACTTTATCCCTCATTATCACTTTTGAATGAGGATATGAACCAAAATAGGTGTTTTTAAACTCCCAGCAACTATCAGTTAAAGAGTGCACCACACCATAACCTGACATTGAACCTCTTTGGATGCCAAATGAGATCCTCTACCAATAGAAACTTTGGAGTCTCTATCTCCTTAATGTGCATATGAAACCTCCTCATTATGATTATTACTGTTGTTATCCATTTTCATGTATGTGAAATGGTACCTTCTAGTATTTTTAAAGATTGAATTAAGTAATAGAAATAGCCCTCTTACTCTTATATCTCCCCAGATGAAGGTCAGCTCTTTATTTCCCAAATGCTTGCTTCTTTCTCCCATCATTAACAGCAGTCAATTTGCTTCATCTTCTCCTATACATCCTAAGCATCTCCCTCCTAAGCTTCCATTGTTATCACATGATAATACTGAAACATAGAGGTACGCACGGCTTCTTTCATCTAAATTTTCTTGTTCCTTTTTTTTTTAACCTAGTTAAATGCTTCTTATATTTCGACAGTCATATCAATGCTGTTCTCTTTTCTTCTTCCAGAGAGAATTGATCCCTTAACTAACTTCGGGTTAGCATACCAAAGCAGAGCCTAACACACAGCAGGAATAGAAAAAATAAAATGCCAACTTGTTGAATTATCCCCTGCCAGATGCATATTTCTTCAGAGGAACAGAGGTCTTCTCGCTGCTCTGAAGTACTGTCGTCTTGTCTGGAAGAGAGTGCTGAAAACATTTCTGAGGAATGGATGAGCAGAGCTGAAATGACTCTGAAACTGAATGGTAAATGTGGCGATTCTTGAAGATCTGGTCATCTTCCAGTTGAAAATTCCCAGGAGAATGAACTCTTACATAGTGTCCCACCTGCTGGCACACTCATTCATTAACAAAAATTTCTTGTAGTTTTACTTGGATACGTGCTAGTGACTGTAATGGCAGAAGTGCAAGCCTGACTCTGGTTATTTACTAGACCATGAAAAATGTTTATTATCTTTAAGGTATGTATTTGACATTGTATAAGCTTTTCATCTCTGATGGCATCAAAGGAAAACACTGTAAACAGAAGTCTGCTTCAGTTCTTAATGCAAGCATGTCTTCTGAATGACTGAAACATCTTTGTATTTGCACATATATTGAAATTACACATTCTTGAAAGATGCAACTCTATATAGAATCAGCTGTGCTTTGTAGACTCAGATGGGAAGAAATATCAAATTCATTTCCTGGAATTAACAACTTCAAATTCTCTTCAACTTTGCTTACAATTGTTTACATTACTAAAGAGTCTGTATTTTTTTTTTTTTAAAAAGGCAAGGTTTTCTGCATTCTCTGTGAGCATCACAGTCCTTGACGAAACAGCCCACACATTTGTGGGAGCATTTGTCCTCAACAATTTCTCCTGTGTGCCACTTCCCACTTGTTTCTGGGTATTATTAAAGCATGTTATTGCATCAGGCAATCTTGCCTGCCTCTCACAAGGAACCAGACAGAGAGGCGTTTGATTGTATATCATCTGTCATGGTCACTTTTTCTGTCTATCTGCATCATTTCCCTACAAGTCCAGACTTGACTGATGGCATTTCCAGGTGGTCAAGTAAAAACAGAAGGGCTTTGGGAGATGGGAGGTCCATGGGATAAGTCCTAGAAATGCCTTGGCTCAGCTCACTGCTCCTCTTCTCTCACCCTGTACTCTGCACCTGCTCTTGATCTGCTACGTTTTCTACTCCCACAACAGGGATAGTGACTTTCTCCTTACCCACTTCCTTCAACTACCTATCCTCACCCTAAGTTAGAGCTCTTGTTTCGAACTAACCACAAGACCAGGAGGAAAAGAGCAATGCACTTTATTTTTTCCTTCAAACCTTGATTGGGTCTCTTATTTGGACAAAACATGCTAACATTTTTCAAATACAAAACTACTTTTCCAAAATTATTCTTAGTTCAAAATCAATGTTTCCTTGTTACAGCACGAATACCTTTCCATCTATATTGCTGGCTGTATGCTATTGCAGTGCTGACCAGAGATGAACACACTGTTAACCACTAGTGTTATGAAGGCAATTGATCAATTCCAGTTCACTTATCATTCATTGCAATCCTTTATTAGAGAGACTGCTTTTGGAGGTTTCTGGAGGTCTTAGCCACTCTCCCATTGCCACTACATCTATATCTTCATTTCTTCACACTGTAAACTTCCAAGAATATTGGGGAATTGACTTTGCAATAGAGTCTCATTATAGTTTCATTTTATATTAACTAGGAAGAAACAATTAACTGCATTTCTGAATCACAGATTTAAAAAGACCAGCTATATAAGTCATCCAAGTATTTCCTGGTACGTGGAAATGATATTTTGAACCTTATTCGAAGAGCCATTGGGAATATTGAAAATGCCACTTTGTTTTATTTTAAAAGCATTTCTAAGAGTTTGATATCATGTTCTTGGGTGGTGTTCCTGAAAATGATCAAGGAAATTAGTTTTCTAAAATTCCTAATAATGTCACAGTTTTAAAAAAGTACTTTGCAGTTAACAATAAAACCCCAATTTGAGGTGAAATCTCCAGTATTTCAGAAACACTTAACCTCATACTTTACATATCAAATTATTCAAATGCAGGAGGCAAAGGGGGTGGACAGTCCACGCACAAGCTCCTGAACATCACAGATTATGTGCAGATAATGTTGTCCAAGCTATTGACTGTATGTTGAAAGCTCTCTCTGGGACTTCGAGCTATAATTCAAAAGCAGTGTCTGTTCAAACTCTGCTAACTTTCTATTTCTAGACAATGAGCTAAATGACTTTGGAAATGGAATTATAATGAAACTGAAAATCATAGCTATTAATACATATCTGTGTGCTAGTCATGGAAAAATATAATAGAAACAGAGCAACAATAAGTAGCATTATTAACATGTCCTAAAGTTGTACCATATTGTTGATTTGTATGTTTTCTTTATAAATGAATATTAAATATTAGGTGATTTAAATTCACATTTTCATAGCTGCCAGTTGTGTATTAAAATATGGTGCTTGCATTCAATTTCAAGAAATACCTGTTTCTGCCTGTTATTTTTCCAAGATAGTTATATAATATTTAACACAACAATAAAATTCCCATAAACAGTAAATCACACAAAAATTTACTAGGAATGAACACTACACACTTCTTCATTCTCACAGATTTTATTCATTCTTTACTAAGTAAATTAAAAATGTACTAAATATAAAAAAGGAAATTCAGAATTATGCTATTACCAAAATTTGAAAACTAATACATTTTATTGTAGGAACATTTTAGCTATATCATTTTAATTTAAAATATAGTGTGTCTCCATTTAATAATCAACCAGCTACAAAATCATTATAAATAAAAGATTGTATCTGTGAGCTTATTTTTGTTTTTGAAAATTCCCAAAGTTTTCTCAGAAATTTAAACATTCAATTCAATCATAGATTATTAAGGGTTTATGAATAAGATCTTGTTTTTGGAGTTTCACTATTTAAATAGTGCATTTTTCACTTCCACAGTTTCAGCAACATAGAACCCAGATACCCAGGATTGAGAGCTGAAACCAACCATCTATGGTAAGATTTTTGTCTTAGAACAAACAAGAAACAAAGAAAAAGCATAAAACATGATTCTGTGAAAGCAGAAAAGAAGTTGATAACGGGTGCTAAGCTATGTGCAAGGCTACAGAAAATCATCATAGAACTAAGAGTGTAACTGAAACTAATTTCTATGTTGTGAATAAGGAAAAATTTCACACTAAAGTTTACAGATATCCTCCAACCTAGATAATACCTCATCCGGAGATCTCAGTCTTGTCTCCTTTTTCACTCAATAATTATTGAGACCACAATGAAAAAGGTCTTTAAATTTTTTTTCTACTTTAATTATTACCCCGACATGCCTGTGATGTTTCTCTATTTATTTTTAATTTGGACAAAATAAATTGTGGTGAATTGATGAAGATTGGCCCTGATTCTGTTACGTCAGCAAGTTTTCTGTTGGCGAAGAGTACTGCAATACAAGATACTTATCAGAATTCTTTACCTGGCATTGTAGACTCATGGCTTTTTCTTCTATCATTATTTTAAGAAAAATAAAACAGGTCTGTATTTTGGTAACCAAAACCGTTTACAATATTTATGAGGTTGTGGTCTCTTGTCACTTGGCTTGGCTTCAAACAAGGCTAGTTCCCTTCCCTCTGTACCTATACACTCATATTTCCTTCTCAATCAGAGATATTCCTCGCTTTTTAAATTTTAGTTTCATATGCTTTTATAATTTCAGGAATATTTCTTTTCAAAGACTTTTATTGCAAACATCTCTAAGCATTCTGGCATTTCATTTCATTGCACATGCTGAGAGAAATATTTAAATTTATTTCAGCTGTGACTTGTTTCCATGTCCCCTAGGATTATACTTACAACAGTGTAATTTTGGTGTGTTTAACTTCCCCTTTTTCTTTAATTTTTTTTTGTGATTATAATAGTAACAGCATTGACCACTTCTTTTTCTTTAATCCACACTTAGCCATATAAACCTCCTTGCTCTCTGTAAAATTTATGGCCTCTCTCATAAATTCTTACTACATATACATATTTCTAAATACAGAATGGCAAACTGCTCAGCCTACACAATTAAAATCATTTTGTATTATGCTTTCATTATCTCATGTATTGGTTTTAGGTGTGTCCTACCTTCATGCTCTTTAAAAATTCATATTTTACATAGTGCTCTATTTTTAAATGAATATATTTTCAATTTAATAATTGATATTAATATACAGTGAAACGATAGTGAAAATCTATATATTATTCAGAGTTCTCTTGATTTCTATGCTTTGCATCGTTAAAGCAGATACGAACAAAGTTTCACATTGTGTGAGATGTTGTGAGACAGCAAGCTAACATGGGGCAAAATAATGGGTTATGTACATGCTAGCAAAGGCAGCTGTCAAGCATGATTCAACACTATTATGCATTACCTGGGGTTTAATTTTCAGAGCCTAACAATTGCCTTTTCAATCCTCGTATAAGCCATCATTGTGGATTATAATCTTTTCATATATCTTCACAGTAATTATACATGTAATTTGAATGTGTTTATGTCAGAAGTTCCTTTCCAAACAGTGCTTTTAAAAAGTAGTGCAAATGCATACAAACATTAAGCTCTGACAGGTCAGTTATTAGATTAATGTGGTCAGTGAGTGATACCAGAATGTTATTGTTCTTAAGAAAACTAAAAACTCTTTTAAATTTTTTAATTATGTTCTATGACAGATACCATCTATACATATAAAAACACACATTAAGATCTAGCAATATAAAGATGTGATCACAATATGGACAGATTTTCCATCAATAGTGTTATTGAATAGCGAAGGATAGGAGCAAAGAATAGATACTGTGTCAGAACAATGAACAACTAGCAGCTTTGTACAAAAACAGTAAGGCTGGGAAATTGCATATCAATAGCCATGTATTACTACTGAGGTATTTTTATGCACAGATGATTAAAGGCTTTGAGTCATTCCATTGACTCTACCATGCCACCAGAATGTAAATTTGATTTCTGATAAAGTAATTTAGAACAGAACCTTATAGTTTTAGTGACTACATAAAGCATACTCCACGTCTTGAGTTCCTTTATTCCTGACATTTTCTATCAAATGGAATCCCCAGCACCACCACAACCCTCCTTTCAGTACAAAGTGTCCAGAATACCCATGCCACTCACCAGGCTCACTGCCTTAACAGAACCTAGCATTTCTGTTAAGAAAGACGTGTGTGTGTGTGTGTGTGTGTGTGTGTGTGTGTGTGTGTCCATGGTATAACCAAAGCCAAAGCACAATGTTGACAATGTTGGAAAGATAAGGTGAGGATGATGTGAAAACCAGGTTAGACAGGGGCGAGAGGTTCTCTAGAGAGTCAAGGGAGAATCAGCATAAAGAAATAAGTATGGAATATCACATGAATAAACAAAGGGAGAATGAACTTTAATTACCTTTAGATTTTCTCTTGACAAATTTATTACATTTTCACAGTAAGAACCCTTGGGAAGTCAGAAATAAAGTGAAGTGTCTAACACAATGTGGCACATTTACAGAATCCAGAAGCTGGTTCTGTCCTCAAGAGTAAGTGGAATATTCCACTTTGGGTTACATCTAAGACAAGGCTAGCTTCTTCTGCCTACTCTTCAGAAGTTCAGAGAATATTCTAACCAGATAATCTAGCCAAAAGGGAACCAATTACAGATACCTGATGAGGTTTGAGAGAGAGCAAAGTGTCTCTCATTGTGAATGAAATGACCTCACATATAATATCCTTTAGGAAACCAGGCAGACTATTAAGGCTGATGAGCAAAATCATCATGTCCTTTGCTTAAAACACCAGTGTCTACAATCCTTACGCTTTCAAACCTGCCATGATTCCAAGCATAAATGAAAAACAAAACAGGATATTAATAATTTTTTCCATCTAAAATGGCATCAAGTAAAATAAAATAGCTGAGAAAATACTGAGAATAAATTTAACATTGGGATAAAAGGAATATAAAAATGTGATCTGTCAAGCAAGGGGGAGTAGCTCGTAGGGCATACTCTTTGCCTCTGAACTTCTGCTTCAGTTCAGAGAGGCACTGTGTTGAAGTGTGTCACACTGCTCTGCCCACCAGCTACAAGCAACAGCTAGAAGTCCAGAATCACACAAATAGCAGTACTCAAATACAGTGGAGCAAAATTAAAAAAAAAAAGTTTAATGATGTAAATAAATGCAAATTTATTTATTTAGCCTGGGTTTACAGAGCAAAAGCAAGATTATTGAAAATTTAATGCACAGATCTATCTACCTATTTGAAACTATGCTTGTGAATATTCTGATACTCTTCATTGTACAAACAGAAAATCATACAGAACTGTAAGAAGAGAGGGATACCTAAAACAATCTAAAAGGAGCAGAACAAGATTGGAAGATTCACAGTCTTCAATTTCTAAACCTGCTTTCAAATTATAGCAATCAATACCATGGTAAGGCTATAAATAGGCAGACGGTGATACAAGATTTATAACCTGTATTTTTAGTCAGTTGATTTTTTTCACAAGAATGTAAAGCCCATTTATAAGGGAAAACAACTTTTCCATAACATTCATATCAATTTGGAATCCTACCTTTTACAATATAGCCTTATCAGTGAAAGAATCAATGTCTGATTCACGACTTAATACTAAAGACATTTTACAAGAAATCTACAGCGATGCATCTTCATGACCTTGGATAACAATTAATTCCTAATGTAGCATCAAAGGCACAAGCAAAAAGAGCAAAATATACTGCTCAGTCTTTGTTAAACTGAGAATAATTTTCTGCAAGACATTATGAAGAATGCAAAATGACAAGGTACTAAATGTGATAAAATAGTTTCAAATTATTTATCTTGAAAGCTTTTCATGCCCAGATATATGAAAAATTCCCAGAACTCAATCACAGAAACTGAACAAACCCAATTTAAAAAATGATCAAATGATTTGAATAGCCCCTTAGATGATATGCAAAGGGACAGAAAGAGCATTGCATGATGCTCAAGGCACTCACCTGCAAGTGAATTAAAGTAAAAGCCACAGATTATTTCATACTTACTAAGACAGCTATTATAAAACCCCAAACAAAAAAAAGGTAAACTCTAATACCAAAACTGTAGGACCATCCTACATTGCTGATGGTAATATTGTATGTCAAAGCTGTGACTGAAAGGGGCTTGACAGTTGCTCAAAACTTTTATAATTGAATTTCCTGACACAAAAGACAAATATTGTCATTCTTTTACTATGGAATACTTAGAACAGACACATCCATAGGTACAGAAAGTAGATTAGGCACAGGCAACAAAGGGGGGAAGCAAACAGTTATTTGACAAATAGAGATTTTTTAAAATAGCATGATGAGAAACTTTAGGAAATAGTTTTAAATCTAGACAGCATTGTGATTGTGACTCATAACACTGAATTATACTCTTAGTAATGATTAAAACAGAAACCTTTGTTAAGTACATTGCACTGTGTTTTTAAAAAATGCATTGTTTGAAGAGCCATAGGCATTAATGGCTACCAAGAGAGGAGGAGATGTTTCTTTCAGAGTTGTATCCTCTGAAAACTACCTATGCCAAACAGAGTAACTCCCCTCTCCCAACAAATACACACCAATAAGCATGCAAATAATCTAAACTAAATAAACCCAGCAAGACATATGTACACACACTCACTATTACATACACACACACATACATACAATTACAAACACGCATACACACATGTGTAGACATACACACACATACAGATATACAGATACATAATTACACATATACACATGTGCACACACATACACACTTCCGAACATACACATATACACATTTGTACACACATAGACACACATACATACACATATACACACACGACCCTGTTAGTGATAAGGATTGCAATGGGTGTTGGAGGAAGGGGGTGAATAGGTACATTTGTTCAAAATGTCTTATATATGTGCATAAAATTATCAAAGAATATTTATAAAATACTGTTCTGTTCAATTGTAAGAATATGGTATTTTAATTTCTAGAAAATATACTTCTTGATAACAAAGACATATTAAAGTGCTTGATGCAAGAAGGTTTTAAATTTAATAAATGAAAGTTTATAATTGTCCTGTAGATAGCTAAACAAGTGATTGAAGATTGATATGTTTTATCCAATTTAATCAATATAATTCTAATGGAAGTAGAGCAGAATGGACGTTTAGAACTTTTCCTTACAAAATGTATATGATTTATCAAAACAAAAAGGAATGACATCTATATGTCAGCACTGGGAAGGGCCAGAAACAGAGAGAACCTGGGATCTGACTGGCTAGGCAAACAGTGAGACCCGACTGCATCAAAAAGGTAAGAGGGGTGTAACAGAGAAGTCACCTGTCTTTGCCCCCTGGTCCATGTGCACATAAACACACAAACATTTCAGATACACACACATACTAGATTCTAAAACACAAGTTTGGAATGCTGTCAGGCACTTGTGATTTCCATAGTCACTGTAGGGATAAGGTAGGAAGGTTAGAAATATGACGTCAGATTAATCTGCAAGTCAGAAAGCCAAACAGCCAACCACCAAAGGAAAGTAAAGAGTGTCACATGTTCTGTAGATTACCCCCACTGAAGACACCTGAACAGTCAATCATAATACCACCATGCTTTGTAATACAGGTGTGGCTGTTGTCAGATACAGAAATTTGTTTTGGTATATGGATTGAATAGATAACAAATCCATTTGATGTTTGTGACCTAACAGGATAACTTAGTGTCCTGGTGCACATTACGTAATGGGTGTGTGCCCATTTATGGTGTGCCGAATGGAAGCTTTGGGTAACTGCAACATCATACTAGCACCACTAGCATGGAGTACAGTTTCTACTTTTACATAACCAAAAAGCAGAAAATTGTCAAATTAAACCACATCAAAGTATTCCATACTGTTTCCATGTGCATTCTCAAGGTGACAGTGGAGAAGACTTGAGAAAAGCTGTTAATCTCATAATATTTACTGTAAAATTCTATCAAACATTTTCTAGATTTTAAGGACATTTAACTATTTATTTACTTTGGTCCCATAAGGAAGCACATTGAGGTTGTCTGTTCTAAATTATCATGTACATTCTGAAGAGAAGCAAAAGAGCCCCAAATTGAAGAAAGTTTGGTGGTTTATGGAAAGTTGTGTGAATTAATAGCAGGCTTAAGAGAGAAAAAAAATCACATAACTAAGTTAAGAAAAGTAGTTGCTAAGAAATTGCCATCCCAGAAGTGCTATGTTTTAGTGGAAGGAGGCAGTATGAACCCCTCCCTAGTAACTTCCTGTCACCACATACTCAGACTGTGTGCCTTAGCATGCCGGAAACACCGTCTACACACTGGCTTCAGTCCTCATTACACACCATTACACACCCTGTCTCATGCTACCACCATGAACTTAGAGCATTCTTGTTATTTTCCCATTTTGCTTGTTTTCACTCTGCTCAATGGACAACCTACCTTCTCCCTATTTCTACTCTTAATTTTCTTCATTTAGCTTTCTGTATGCCATTCCACATTTTCTTGCAATAAAGTTTACATTTCACACAAAACTACAAAAGTCTCCTTTTTCCTCCCTTAGGTAACAGAGGTATATACCTCTCTCCCGGGTTGAACCTCAAGGATAATAGGCCAGATGGTATCTCATTTTAGCTTATGTTCTCCTTCAGAGAGCAGCATGGTCACACAGACTTTTATCCCCTTATAAGTGGGATACTTCACTATACAGTAAGTTTATATTACTATATAGTAAGTATAGCTATCCACTGCTACTCTCTGTAACTACTCAGGATCATCTATAAGTGGTGGAACAAACAGTCTTTTTCTTTCTAAATAGAACATCATGAAAACCTTGACTACTCTCACATGCTCCTCTCACTGAAGCCTCCTAGGACTTTATTATTCTAACACTTAATATTGGGTATGTTGTTATGTAGATCTGGGCTGGTATGAAATACTCCTTTAGGATGACAGTGGGATACGATGTATTTTTGACTGTGACATGCACTCTGGCATTTCTCCCTTGGATAAGCTAAAAGGATCGAGTCTAGAGCAGAACATTTGATCCAGGACCTTCTTTTTGGACAACTTCAGTAGAATCCAATGATACAGGTCAGAGCAAAGAGCTGTATCTCCATGTCTTGATTTTAATGTCTGTGAAATGAAAGGACTCAGGTCCAGGGTCCTTAGACCTCTCTCTGGGTAACAGCAAGCCTTGGGGCTACCTGAAGGTGGCAGAGACGAGTAAAGGGAACAGGTTGCTATACATCTCTGAAGTCTAGCCACACTGCTATCCGAAGCAGTCCTTATATAGTGGGAGCTTCAGTTGGTTCAGCTTTAAAGAGAACAAGTATAAAGGGAGGCTTGTGTAAAGTAAGCCAAATGTTGCACAGGCAACGATGCAGTCATACAAACTGAAATAAATAACTTTAAAATACTATGTACACAATATTTCTAAAGGGAAACCCGACTCTGCTTTTGTCTGCAGTGTTCCAGAGGGAACTGACAGCTTCTGTGTGCTAACTCCAAGCCTGTGCTTGAGTTTATTATGGAGGAGAAAGATAAACTATTCCAATCTATCTATCCCAATCCCATTCAGAGCCAAACTATAACAATTATCTCTGTCTTTACATTTTCTCCCATCTCTTGCTATTTCTTGTACAGTAATGGATTGTAACAGCTACTTCTTGCTGACTTCTCTCCCATATAATTAATGTCCTTAGATATTCTATTTACTGGTGAAGCAGTCTGAATCAAGAAGTGATTACTTTCAGAGTAAACAGAGCTTCTAAACCCTCTCCACAAACAAAGCTGACAGCACCTTTATTTTTAAAATAATCAAATAGAAATCTCCCCAAAGCTTCAAGTTTGGAACTTCATATTATAGTTATATAGGTATCGGTGTGTGAAATGTAAATTATTGTTTAGAAGAGAATATAGAAAAGTACAAAGATCAGTCAAAAGGAATGTCTTAAAGAAAATAGCAATAATGTCTCCATGCCACGGCAAGCATAGGTTAGGGACAAATACAAGCATCAAGTGAAAGTAACAGAGAAGCGAGACTGTTTATTGAAGATTACAGATTTAACTTTCAAAAGTTATTAAAATTAGATCTTGAACATTCTGAGTTTATGATAAAGAATCCATTCTGAAGTCAGACTCTACCTGGCACTGAGCAAGAGGACCAAGAAAGGAAGTGCTTTTGTGTACCCACAGTGATATGGGTCTCAGTGGGGTTAGCTGGAGGATCCATAGTTCTTCTTGAGCAGAAAGGTCTTCTACCATAGTGCTTCTGTAACAACCAATTGATTCTCATCTTAGTTAGGTGATGGGCGGTCTGACCTAATGACGTACCTTCAGTTTGTTTAAACTTCTGTAACAAAACCCTGTAGATTATGCCTCTAGTAGCTACAGAATCAAGTCTTTGAAGTTATAGTGGCTGGGAAGAACAAGCCCCATGATGCTACCACATTCAGTATTAAGTGGTTCTCTTTGGAAATTATCTTAAATGCAGAGAACATGTACTCACCATAGCTTTTGTTTCTAATAGCACAGTGAAAGCACAGGCCCCACACTCTCTACTTCAATCTCAGTACTCCATCTACCGTGGCCTGGTATGTGTATCTTCCTTCCACCTTGCCTCCACTTCCAATCTGTCCATCTGAGCATTTTCTGTAGATTTTGCCATCTTTATGTTTCCAAATTTAAGATTTCAAACTAACCTCTAATTCTTCCCTTTGTGGAACATTTTTGTGGAACATTTAGCTTGTTTTTTTTTTTTTTCTGATTGAAGTTGCCCTTCTATCGTGATTATATTTATCTTGTTAGCATACAAATGAATATACAAGTAACCTTCTCCATGGCCTATGTGTTGAAACATCCGGCAATCATCACTTCCTGCTTTCAGTGATGCCCAGATTTACATAAAATCTCCTTTATTCCACTGTTAGAGCTACAAGCATTAAGACAACAATGCGATTACTGAAGATAAGGAGGTGATGCTGAGACGATGGACCTTAAAGTACAAAAAGACACGTATATTCAGAGGAGAGTCCAGAAAATATCCCACCCCCAAACAAAGAGCATCAAGAAATCTTCGGGTTGGCGCTTCCAGGCACATGCTGGACTGTTTCCAAGTCTCCCAACTGCCCAGCCTTTAGGCAAATTCAACTCATTTACAAATCCCTGACAGACGTGCTCTTTTGCAAGGACAGAGAAAAGGTTTGACAGTCTGACTTTTCTGACGCCATCGTTGCCTCCAAGGATGACCTTGTCACATTTGCATATTGTGTCACAAGGAATCTGAACTTATTTTCTAAGCTACATTCGCAGTACCAGCTCAACTGGCCTGTCACACTACTTATAACACTGTTCTGTTCTTTCTGCCCATCCTTGCTTTTCATCTAAAAATCTCTTTCTCCAAATTCCAGTATCTATTTTATGCAGTTTTATTCCACACTGAAATTCCTTCTCCAAAAATTCATTCATATTTATACTTCTTAGCACTGGGGCACTCATTCTATGTCTTATGTTGTTACCTTTGAACACTTATTTAGAACATGTATATACATATATGCACATATAATTGTATACGCACAATTCACAAATAAACTCTATATACTTTCTCATAAACTCAAATATAATGAAATGAGCAAGGTGGAAATGTGGTTACATCAAGGGAACTAAGGCATTATGACAATTGAATTAGCTTTATAATTGACACCAATAAATATATTCTAAATAAGAAAAAAATTCTTAATACTTAATAATGTAGTAACATTAGCACTAATCTTTCAAGACTGTTGCCTATCAAATTAGGTTTTCTTGTCTTTTTAATCATATTTTCTAATGTTGCTTATTGTCTCTTACACCTTTATGAAGGGAAACAAGAGGAATGGATCTTGGGGAAAGCACAGGTGAGGGTGATCTAGGAGAAATGGAGAGGGTGGAACTGTGGTTGGATGTATTGTATGAGAGAAGAATCTATTCCGATAAATAATAATTGAAACCAACCAACAAACCAACAGAAAAAAAAAACCCTTACATTTCTACCACTAAAATACAACGGTTTCTGGGAAAAGTACTCTAAAGATCCCCTGTTATAATGGTGTGCCGGTCTGTGGCTGAGCCTCATACATTTGTGTTTGATTCCCTGAGTCTTTACAAACTGTGAATATGTGGCAGCAGACATGAACCTGGCTCTAGAAAAATCTATACAAGAAAATGCACATTGATGAGTGATGGGTGTGTTAGGAATTGACATTCCATGTAGAATTAGAGGGATTTGGAACCTGAAGACACTCTATGATGTAAATGAAGCTCTGCCTCAATCATAGACCAAGAGGCCAGCATCTATGATAGCCTGGGGTTACTGAAACTACAGGATGAACTTAGTTCTATATGATGGCAGAGAGGGTACAGTAACATTCTTATGATTAGGAAGAAAACAAAATGGGTTGGTTTGGTTATAAATATATGTGTGCAATAAGCTTTGATTTACGCAAGTTTTACTATTAAATTTAAAATTTTTAGGGATGTTATTCCTTCTCTTTCTCTGTCCTTACTCTTATTCCAGTGAGTAATGCACTATCCTGGTAACACATATAAAAACAATTACTTTATTCATTTATTTGTTTGTAACCAGCTTGTTGCTTATCATCACATCCATTTGATAAGGAAAATAGCTCATTGTGGTAGGTGTAGCTAGAAACAGGATGAATCACTTTCCTTTGTCTTCTGATTGAAATAAGAAACATTGTATCATAAAGAGAAAAAAATTCTGATCTGAGTCTTCCATTTGCCATTGAGCAGATATATGATCTTTGTCAAACAAGTGAGCATTTTTGAACTTGCATCCTTAGTTGTCATTGAAAGTGAGATTAATCAATCATTTCTTCTTCCTTCTCATTCAGAAGTTCTATTGATCCAGGAGTAAATGCAGTACCATACTTCAGAAGTTGCTGAATGGTTAAGAATTCACACAAGTGATTATATGCCAGATATACTATGTCAAACATTCACAATTACCTTATCTATGTTGGATCTGCTTAATACATTTGAATTTTTTGTAGTCATATTTAATATTTCTTAGTATTAAAATCAAGTCACAGTGGAGAATAGAGAAATGACTCAGAGGTTGTGAGCACTGACTGCTCTTTCAGAGGTCATGAGTTTATTCCTAGCAGCCACATGTTGGCTCACAACCATTGATAATGAGATCTAGTTCTCTCTTCTGGTGTGCAGGCAGAAATGCAAGTAGAACACTGTATACCTCAAGCCACAATTTTTGCCCTAAGTCTTGCTTAGATGATAACCTTTATTCCTAAATTATTACAAGTCTTAACTCATTCTCCTAGAACAATAGCAACACTTACCATATCTAGAAACAAGAACAGGAAAGAGAACATGCCTATTAAGTCATAAACACCCACGGATATACAATATCAATTTGAAATCCAGTTCAGTTGCTTTAATTCTTTTATCAATCTGTGTATTGCTTATTCTCTGGCCAAACACTATGTCTGAGATGTTTAAATATATTAAAAATATTAATTCCTTCACTTCAATTCTGTACTGAATGCATGGTCCTGAGGCTACAGAAGATTGGCTCCTATAATGATAAATACCTTTGATGCTTGAGATGACTAATGCATTTCATAGTGAAAGTCTTCATTTGTGCTTATATGGTAATGACATAGAAGATGCCAGAAACTCAAAGATCTCTACCTTGGGCTGCCTTTTCTCTGTGGATTCCTACTGGAGATGTTTATAAAAACTACTGCCATATGTATACATACTTTCCATTTAAGTCATGACAGACCAATGAACCACACAATACAACATCTCTGAACAGCAGATGAAAAGTATAATTAGCCCCCCAAATAGTCTCTTATCTTTAACAATGCAGTTCTATGACCAGGTATTACTTATCAAATAAATGTTGACCAACATAAGATAAAGCTTAATGAACCTCTGACTCCACCTAAACCTTAGCTACACTCTAAGTATTAAGACAGTGTGCTAAACTTTGGCCATGCACAAATAAATCATGTTGTTATTTTCCATACATTTAAAATTACTAAAGAATGCTGAGAGCAAGAAAATAATCTTACATAGGAAACATCATGCCAATTGAGGTATTCAAGACCAAATGATTAGAACTTAAAACATATACGCATGAATGATTAGAAAGATTGAGCATGTTGTAGTTATGATTGTGTGTGTGTGCAATTAATAAAATAAGAGGCTATGAATTTGAAAGAACAAAGAGGAGTGTATGGGAGCATTTATATACATGTGTGTATGTGTGTGTGTGATTCGGTCAAACTATAAAAGATATCCACAGGGAAAATTCTTTGGTAAAGAATTGAAGGGACACATTCTGTTGTGTTTGGGAAACAGAAAAATATTAGAAGATGCTAGTTTTAGTGACAAATTGAGAAATGTTTGTGAGTAGGAGAAAGTAGAGTAAACATATCAGCATTGAAGGACAACCTCAGGAAGCACACTAGGTAGCTGATTATTTTGAGGCTCAGTCAGGAGAATATTGAAAGCCGTTTAGAATATAAGATAGAAGAGATTTAGGACTATTGGTTTCATTTAGTCTATCAGTATGCAAATGGATTAAAAATGGAATCAAAATAACCTTAGACCAGGGCTCCAGGGATAAAGGAAAGAAGATACCTAAAGCATTCCACCAAAAACCTTGCTCCCTAGCTCCCAGAAGCAAAGAAACCAGCACCTTCTGTGATAAATAAGACTGGAAGAGAGTACAATTATGCAAGGGGAGCCATTGCACGCATTGATCATAGTCGTGAACAAAACCTCATGGGGGTTCAGAAAGGAGCCCTGAGGTGACAGATGAGACCCTCCAGATGCTAGGGCTCTGGGTGTAGCCTGGCATTTATGCTTGGCCCTCTACACCTGTAATAAAATATAACCTTCAGTGTAACCTATGGCAAATTGTAACTGCTCTCTCTAAAGGGACCCTGACCAAATCTTATGAAAAATCAAAACCAAGCCAGAACACTAAAGTAAAATAAAACTTGCCATTGAATGGATAACTTCCATTTGTTCTTTTTTTTCCCCCAGTGCTGGCAATGAAGATGTAGGGACCAAAATGTGGAACCATTAATCCCACAGTGGTAAAAGTTTTATACTATCCAATCCATTGTGAATTCAGAGACAGCAGCTAGCTGATGACAGTGGTAAATGCTAAATATTCCCCACAGGGGTTCAGATTTCTGATGCTCTCTTTTGGACTGGTGAAGCCTTGTTTTAAATTAACTGAAAAACCTTCACACCACAGGGCTTAATAGCCAAAACCAAACAAATTCAAATAAAACCAAAACAAGGAATCCCTTTCCTGAATCTGGGTTGTAATGCTGCCCTTTCATTCAGAATAAGTTTTGAGAGTGAAGAGATAATGAGGATTTAGAAACAAGGTTCGTTCAAAGGCTTGGGTGCTTTTGGAGAAGGTGCCTGATCTGAAGGGAGAATATGATAAGGCTAGTTGGAGGGGAGACACTGACAAAGTAGGAGGTAGGCTGCACAAACCTTGTTTCATAGCAAAAAAAAAAAAAGAAGAAGAAGAAGAAAGAAAAAGAAAGAAAAAAATTGAAAGAAGCACTCCCTCCTAGGATTCCTTCAGCCACCTTGATTATCAAGCCAGTAATAACTCCACACATGCTACTGCCAACAAGAAATCTGATTAGAGAAGAGTTGGGCCTGATGAAAACCTTTTCAGTTCCTGCCTCAGGAATTCTGTAGACGTCTATGTGCACAGCAAGGAAATAAACACTTTCTGCATATGGAAGAGCAAGCTCATCCTGGAGGCTTGTATCTGAGGTCAGGGAGCAAGTCCTGCTTCTCGGGGCAAGATCAATAAATAAGGCAAAGTACTAAGTAGTCAGTCAGATTCACAGCCATGAGTCTTGGAAGGAGAAAAGTCGAATCACAGGCAATTCATATATAACCATGCTCCAAAGAGATGTTTCAGTTGAGAGATTTTAAGTGCAATCTAGGCTGAAAGACCCAGGATGTGAACTCACACGTGACACCGTTGTTCCAGGATGCCTGTGTGTAAAACAGGGTACAGTGCCAAGGTAAAAATAACTCAAGAGAAGCATTAGTATTGGGAGCTGAGTGGGACTGAACAGCATGTAGCAAGAAATTATTCAGAAATAAGGGAGAGAGACCATTAAACAAGGAAGAAATATGAAAAACATAGACACATGCAGTTGTCCTGGTCTTATAAGCTTCTGAAGTTTCCTCATGGTATGGAGAATGCCCGCCACAGCATAATACAACAAATACATTATGTTGTTCCAACCTTCCTTTTATATTTATTGTTCCATCTATAATGCCCTCAAAGAATCTCATCACTGTACCAAAAACACAGTTCCCACAAACACTTAAATTTTTACCGAAGACAAATTGTTTTGGGCTCAAGACAGTTTTCTACCCTCTTCTTCAGAATTCATCAGCTGCTGACAGACACCTTTTAAATGTGGCAAATGTTTTGCCTAAGCTATTTTCTGTGTATGGTAATAATTTCACTCTTTATCAACATGTTTCTATAACACCTTATGATTAAACCTTTGACTTCCATACAGTTTAATAGGCAAAGGACATCAAAATTTTGTATCCAGAGAAGAAAATGATAAACTCAAGGTGGTCTAGTGTTGTAGTATTAAGACAACTTATAATCTGTAATCTGTCTATGGAGTTTAAGCACTTAATTTATATATTACTTCTTTTAAACTTCTATAATTCCAAAATTAAATGATAAACTTAACAGTAGCCATCTTTTGAATATATTTTTATGAAAGTTTTCTTTTCTTTTTGTAATTTTTTATTTAAAAGTTTTTTCATTTTTACATACTAACCACAGTTCCCCCTCCCTCCATAACCCCACTACCTCCCCCACCCCATATTATTCAAAAAGAGTAAGGTCTCCCATGGGGAGTCCACAAAGTCTGGCATATCACATTGAGGCAGGACCAAGCTCCTCCCCTCTGTATCTAGTCTGAGCAATGTATCCCTCCATAGGGAATGGGTTCCAAAAAGCCAGTTCATGCACTGGGTATAAATTCTGGTCCCAAGGTCTGTGGTCCGACAGCCTGCCCAAGCCACAGAACTGTCACCCACATTTAGAGGGCCTAGTTCAGTTCTATGCAGGTTCCCCAACTATCAGCCCATATTCAATGAGCTCCCACTAGCTTTGGTCAGCTGTCTCTGTGGGTTTCCCTATCACGATCTTGACCCCATTTGCTCATATCCCTTCTCCCTCTTTTCCACTGGAGGAGGCCTAGTGCTTAGCTGTGGGTCTCTGCAACTTCTTCTATCATGAAGGTCACAGCATACAGAGGGGAGTCCCACATCAGTTCTATGATTATAGGGGAAGGTTAGTTCAGGCACCTTTTCCACTACTTCCCTTTCCCCAACACATCCATGCATGTCCCTCTTAGTCTCTTCCTTGGGACCTAGCTTCTCAGGGGTTGTGGATTGTAGCCTGGTTATCCTTTTCTTTACATCTAATATCCGCTTATGAGTGAGTACATACCTTGCTTGTCTTTCTGTGTCTGGGGTACCTCACTGAGGATGGTTTTTTCTAGTTCCATTCACTTGCTTGCAAGTTTCAAAATGTCATTATTTGTACTGTTGAGTAATACTCCATTTTGTAAATAAATGTACCACATTTTCTTAACTATTCTTCAGGTGAGGGGCTCCTAGGTTGTTTTCAGATGCTATTTATTATGAAAAATATTGCTATGTACCTTGTTGAGCAAATGTCCTTGTGGTACGTTGTGTATCCTTTGGCTATATGTTCAAGAGTGGTACTGCTGGATCTTGAGGCAGAATGAGTACCATTTTTTCTGAGAAGCTGTCATACTGTTTTCCAAAGTGGCACTTGGGAAAGTGTACAAATTTTACACCCCAACCAGCAGTGGAAAATGTTTCCCTTACCCCACATCCTCTCTAGCATAAGCTGTCACCAGTGTTTTTGATCTTAGCCATTCTGACATATATAAGATGGTATCTCAGAGTCATTTTGATTTGCATTTCTCTGATGGCTAAGGATGTTGAATAATTTTTTAAAATGTCTTTCAGCTATTTGAGCTTCTTCTGTGAGAATTCTCTGTGTAGATCTATGCCTCATTTTTAAAAACTGGATTTTTGGTATTTTGGTATCTAGTTTCTTGAGGCTCTTTATATATATTGGAGATCAGTCCCCTGTCAGATGTGCAGTTGGTGAAGATCTTTTCCCATTATGTAGGGTGACATTTTGTTTTATTGATCATATCTTTTGTCTTATAGAAGTTTCTCAGTATCAGGAGGTTTCATTTATTAATTGTTTCTCTCAGTGTCTGTACTACTGTGGTTTTATTTAGGATGTGGTCTCTTTGGGTGACTGTACAGGTAGCGAGATGTCTCTGTCATTTCTAGAGTTTGGAAGTTGCTTACTTCTTGTTTACTTAGGTAATATTATATTCTTCTGGAGTCTTTGATGGAGTTGAAGAATGGATAGTTGTAGTTATAGTTTTCCTTGATTATGATAAAAGATAAAATAGATCTAAATATTGCAACTGTAATTCTTGATAACTGTTTTGTTATATGTAAGTTTACTATGTTAAAATGAAAGCCTTTCTTTTTTGTTTAAACAGAAAAGGGGAAATGG
>JAQHUG010000184.1:2309020-2319540 GCA_028555095.1 Dicrostonyx torquatus
GCTGGAGATGTAATTCATCACAGTTATCTCAGGTCACCACGTGTTCCTCTGTGTCATTTCACAGGAAACACAACATGACATGGTGTAATTAAAGGAATGCAATGCGGTGGCTCCCATTAGAACAAGAAGCAACATTTTCCAGATCAGCTCATAGGTCTCCATTCCAGCTGCTGCAATGAAGCTTGGAGGCTTTTGTGATGAGAACTGGCCAATCTTGTGTGCTCAAATGTGCAAGGTCTCTACATTTCTGCCCATTTCTATTAAAACCCAAGTCAACCATTGTCAGAGAGTGTTACAGACCTCTTCCTTCAAGCTGTGATCTTGTCAGATCTCATAAACCAAACAAGTTTGGGGCTTGGTGTGTACCTGGATAAGACATCTATTAGAAGAAAGTGAAGTAATTCTGGGAGGATATGGGGCACCTGGCTTATATTCTCAGTTCAAATGGCATTGCCTTGTGGTAGTAAATTCCCTCATGAAGTTCAAGGTTAGAGTAGAAGTATGTTCATGTATCCCAAATGTTATCTTCCTCCCTAGTATAGGGGAGAACCTTGTCCTGCATTGCTGATGAAATCCATATAAACTATTAGTTTACTTTCACTTTAATTTCCCAGCATGGGTAATGAAGGCTGCCTTCTTCTCTGTCTATCCTTGTGCACCATGGTGATGCATGTTGGCGAACAACTGTTGCTTTCCATTCCAGATGAGGCAGAATCATTATAGTGGCCAGATAGAGTTGTACATGTGCCACACTCAGTAGTACAAAATGAAGTTGTAAAGTCCTGGAGTTCATCCCTATGATGCATGCCATTTCAGTGAAAGATTATTCTATATATCATGCCCATGCAAATGGAGTTATACACTCCCACAGTCTAGACTTGTTAACTCACTCCATCTGTCTGAGATGAAGTCTCAAAAAGAAACCACAGTGGTGAGGCACAGTGTGGGATGAAAGTTGTGAAATCGAAAATTCTTATTTCCATGATATTTATTTATTTATGTTTATTTTTTATAGCTTAGAAAGAAGAATATAATGTAAATTAGTTAATGGGGAAAAGGAAAGGAATTTGACCATATAACTGTGGAATTTCATTTGAATGTTACATATGTTTTCCTACCTATGAAAACAATTTGCCACATTCCAAGAGCTATAGGACATAATTTTTTTGCCTTGAATACATGAAGGCATATTTGGGAAATGACTGAGATGGTTTTGTTTTGGACAAGACTTCTCCTTCTTCCTTTCCTTATTACTCTTTATTTTCTATTCCCACAATAAGCATAAAAGCTGCAGATCACTAAGAATTCTCAATATGAATAACACTCATCTGTCCATCCTGCACTTTGTTGCCCACCAGTGCATCTGATGACCCTAACAAACTGTCTCCCCATTTTTATACATTGCCCATTTTAAAAACATTGTTTTCTCATGAATTTAATTTATGAAGAATTAACTCTCATGCACATGCAATAATTTCAACGACAAAGATCATCACTCATGCTCAGTCTAATCGATGGTCCCTTTCCTCTTTCACAGGAAGTGCTTGTGGACTCCTACTGCTTTGTTCAAGGTCTGCTTTTTCTCAAACATTTTCACTATCTATATTTGACAGTGTTCTCTGGAAGAACAGAACTGAAACAGTAAATTTGGACTATTATAAGAGGTGATTTATTAGACTGTCTTGTACCATAGGAGCTGGGTAATCCAACCAAGGCAATTCAAACACTGAATAGGCTGAGAGCACTGTGGTTTCTCAGTCCACTAGGATGGATATGTCAATAGTCTCAATCTGGTCTTGGTCTTTGTGGATGGAACTGCTCCTTAGTCCATGTTGGAAGGATTTGCTTGCAGCAAAGAATAGATATGCACATCATCTTGAAGGGAGAGTAAACTGGCCAAAGGATCTTGCTTTCTTTTTTTTTTCCTTTTTTTATTGTTAAAAGAAAAATTTACATTTACTTTCCTTGTCAGGGCCCTCCTGCTCCCCTCCTACCCCACCGNTTTTTTTTTTGAATACTTGCATTGGACAATCACTTCACCATGACAAGCAAATTCTTTTCCGAGGAGGCTGAATAGAGACTGAAATGGATTACCTACACTGAAATGAATTACCTGAGTACTAAGATACATAATGCAATCTTCTGAAATCATCTTTATCCTGGCATATTTTACCTTTCTTATCTGTGAATAACAGCAGAATGACATTTAAAAGCACTCCTAGCCATAACATGTTGGATCATAGTCTAAACAAATGGCCCTGCTGATTAATACACAGATTAGTAAATATTAGCTCACCTTAAAGCAACAAAACATAGCTTGTGACTTTGTAATTAGATTAATTTCAGTCTTCAAAAGTGATATTACAAAACAGTAGAATGAAAAAAGTCTATTAGAACAAGAGTTAGTTGCTTGGTTAGGTGCCATGAAATCTCTCAAAGGGGGTAAACAAACATCAGTGCTACCTAGCTAAGATGCCTACAAACCACGTTACATAAATTACATAATTTCATGCAAATTATGTAATTTTATAACCCTCCATTACTATTTTTTAAAAATTGCTGTAGAAAAGTTGCAATTTCTTGTCATTCAAAGAAAAATATTTTTTCTCTGTATTTATAAACTGGGCTATTACAACATAATTAGATAAATGATAATCCTCTTTGTATATAAATAAGTAAATCAATAAATAAAATTAAAGTATGTAGCATAGAAACCAGTGCAGAATTTCACACCAGCCAATATCTTTATTTTATTACTGGGAAAATAAATTCTATGCAACAAATGGTTTTGCAGATCTCTATTTATTATCCTGGCATTCTTCTGTAAACATGATGAAAAACTCAGGGGTATCCTGATGTAGGATAATTTCGGGAATCTTTATCTACTATATGATCCTAAGAATGTAAAGACTATTGAGAATCTACCTATGATAGTAGTGGTAAAAACTTATTCTTAGAAATGGTACTAGACCCCATTTGATCTCAAATTTACATCTATTGAATTTTGTACCTATACTAATCATTTAGAGAATTCATGGAGTTTTGGTTAAAAATGTATATAAAATAAGTTTTTACAATTAGTATTTATTAATAAGAGCATTTAATAAGCAATATATTATATAAGTTTATATTATATTAAATTTCTTTCGTATTTGTCTGGAAATTACTGCATGGCAATTGGGGAAGTCAGTCAGGTTCAGCTTTATGGAAGATAAGGTTATTCTCAGAGAAGCACTGTAATGGGGAAATATTGAGGCTACATGAGTGACTTACTAGTAATTTGAGGTTGTCTCAGCAAATGCAGCAGGGTAAACTTGGTAGTTATTGTGTGTCCGTTCAATATATATATATATATATATATATATATATATATATATATATATATTAGAGAAAATCATCAGGAGTTCTAATTGAGATCTAATGTTTCCTTAAAGACAAGAGGTGACTTCATCAATGTATCAGAGACTATTTACCAAATCTTATAAGTAGCGCCTGGTAGGTTTAAACACAACAGATGGTTGCTCTAGGTCTATGAAACTCGAACTTATCGAATAACTTAATCACACATTCTGGCCTAAGAGTGATTAAAGATTAAAGGCACTATCGTGAAAAGTTGCATTCACTCACCTTTATAGGATATTTCAAATTGAAAGAGTATGTGAATTCACAGTTTTAAGATAAATCTCAGAAATTAATATCTAACATACGGTACATACAGATTCATATAATCTTAAGAAACCAGCCGTGAGTGACGGTGCCTCTGTGGGTTCACCTGATCCTTGTTCTATGCTGCTGACTCAATAAGATTTCTTTTTAAATATCAGAGAAATGGCTTTTCATATCTGCTGTTTTGTATCTTGCAATATCCTTTCTGGTCAAGTGCCCTATCTCAGGAGCAGGTATTGATTTTTTTTCAAGCTATGGTACACAATGCTTCACCCTGACCAACCTTATTCACCAGCTTCTAGCTTGTAATTATAAAATGTTAAAGGCACAGCAAGTCTTGAAGTCTCTCAAATGTGTTTCATTTATTAAAAATCTAGCCACAGCTTATCAATAAAGTACCATTATTGATAACGATACCTTCCAGGGAAGTAGCAGGCAACTACAGACATGTCTAAAACATTCATGCCTCCTCAGAGAGGAAAAGTATCTTTAGGTTTTCAGAAAGGAGCTAGTGATTACTTAGGAATCTGGGTATGAAATCCTGTTTTCCCCATTCTACATTTATGTTACTAAGGTTTCTGACATATTGGACTAAAGGGGATGATTCGCTGGCTGAGAAACATACTCTCCATGTTTATGGTAACCTGTCTCTCACCGCATTTACTCTTGTAGTAACTACAATAACTGTTCTGGGTTCCTTTCCTTCTTTTTTGTAATCATCTTGCAGAGATTTTTATGAGGACTAAATCCAAATACTTGAAAGGCATGCTGACCTTGACATTGTTTTTACTTGTTTTCAGACATGATTTGCAAAGGTTCACTTTGAGCACATGAAGAGAAATCCTGCAAGTGCGTTTTTTAAAAAAATTTTTCCTGCTTCTGTCCTGTAGACAGTCTACAGGAAACTAGCCTGGAGTTTTGCATTTTGAATATATAAGTATGTGTTTAAAAAAAGGAACTGTGAGTGACAGACTTCAGAAACAACTAGGTAAAAGTCTGTCTAAGCTCAATAGAAAGTTGACTGCAGTCTAGCATGGAAGAGCCGGTGTGGTAAATGAACAGGTACTCTGTTGCATACCAGAACCCAAGGATGCTTTGATTATCAATAATGTTTGGGAGAGCTTGAGAATCTTGAATTCTAACAATTTTAAAGGGATAGCTCCATTTAAGAGTAACAATACATAAAAATTTAAATCATAACAACAAAATCAAAGTGTGCTCATGGCATGGAAAATCTACTTTAACTGAAAAGTAAACAGTTTCCTATGCACCCAGGTGTTTGCAGTGAGCACCAACGTATCTGTTGGAAGAAAAAATGTGTGCCTATGGTCTTCTTCACTTCCCGCCATGAGCGATTTTTGAGCACTTTTTCCAATGGGACAGATAGTATTTGACCATGACTATCTTGCAGCATTTTAAATACGTGGTTAGTGTTATTAATTTATTTAATATTCTGTTTTATCATCATAAGAACAGTTAGCATGAGATCTACATACTCATCATATGCTTAAGTACGTCCCAAAGTTCTGTAGTTCTTTTAGGTGAGAGTGGAATGTTGTCCAGCCTGTTAGTATTAACGCATCTGAATTGGCCTGCCCTTGGGGTTCTGACAGTATACATTCTCAACTGCAGCCCCTAAGAGCACCGCCTGTGCACAAACCTTACATTTCCTTTTAAAACCTGGGCCTGCCCACCTCCCATTTCCACTCCCTCCATCTATCTCATTCTTTCTCTTTCTCTTTCTTTTTCTATTTTTCTCTTTCTCTTCCTTCCCTCTTGTCCCCAGGGACTGGTCTCTGCCCCCTTCTCTGCCCCATTCACTGTTCCTTCTCTCTCCTCTTGCAATAAATGTATGATGGGAATCTTGTTGTGTGGCATGACTTCTCTTCATGGAGTGTTTAAAATTACGACATTGATTCCCTGACTGGGAAATACTCTCCTGGTACTTCCTCATGCCTGCCATAGTCTGAGGTGTGTGGGAACCCTGGAAACCACATATGACAACCTCACTTCTGCAACTAATGGATCATTGGGCCAAACACCAGCGCAGTTGGTGGGTACCCTCTTCACCAACTCTGGCTATTCCACGTGAATGTATGTATTTCCCATATTTACATGGCTTTTTAAAAACTCTATTTCTTTTATTTTTAATTTTTTTGAGACAGTTTCTCTGTTTTCATTGGCTGCCCTACATCTGAAGAAGGATACAACTATGACGGTACAAGAGGCTTACAGAACACCAAGTAGACTGGACCAAAGAACATTACCTCGTAGCTCTTTCCCCTTTTTTCTTTTCAAAACAAAATTCTGAATCTTATCTTTTTTGTTTAGTTTTTATTCCTTACCATTTTCCCAAAAAAACTTATAAGCAACACTCTAAACATTGACAAATATCCATAACTCAATTTCAGGCTGGCCTGAAATTTACAGAGATCCAAATGCCTCTCCCTCCTAAGCACTGAGATTAAAGGTGTGCGCCCCCACACCTGACTATATTTCTTTTTCTAAGGACTTTATCCTTTTTCTTTTCTCACCCAAACATATGTATATTTTATACACACTATAAACCATTTAGAGTTCTTTTTCCTCTGAATTTGTCTTTGCTGTATATCTGTACCTTTTTCTGACCACATGAGACATTAGTCTAAGTGACATGACTAGGATTAAAGTTGTGACTTTGGCAGCTGGTTCTGCCCCCAATCATTGGCTTCCTGAGAGTCCAGCTTCAAAGAATCAATAAAACCAAGAGTTTATTCTTCAAGAAAATAACCAAGATAGACAAACTCATATCCAAACTAATGAAAAGACAGAGAGAGAACATTCAAATTAACAAAATCAGAAATAAAAAGGGAGACTTAAGAACAGACATTGAGGGAAGCCAGAGATGTTAGGTCATACTTCGAAAAACTATACTCTACAAAATTGGAAAATCTAAAGAAGTGGACAATTGTCTGGATAGATACCACATAACAAAATTAAATCAAGACCAGATAAACAATTTAAATAGTCCTATAATGCATAAGGAAATAGAAACAGTCATCAAAAGTCTCCCAACAAAATAATGCCCGGGACCTCATGGATTCAGCACATAATTCTATCGGAACTTCAAAGAAGAGATAATAACTACACTCCTCAAATTGTATTCTCCTCGATACTCCAAAAGGAATATTGTCAAACTCTTTTAATGAGGCTCCATTTATCCTGATATGCAAACCACACAAAGACTCAAGTAAGAAAGAGAATTGTGGACCAATCACTCTCATGAATATTAATGTAGAAATTCTCAATAAAATATTGACAAACTGAGTCCAAGCACACATAAAAAAAACCCATCCACCATGAACAAGTTGGTTTCATTACAGTAATTCAGGGATGGTTCAACATACAAAAATCTATCAGCATAATCCATCATATAAATAAATTTAAAGATAAAAACCAGATTATAATCTCATTAGATGTTGAAAAATCATTCAACAAAGTCCAACACACCTTCATTATAAGGGTCTTGGAAAGAACAGTGATTCAAGGAGCAAATCTAAACTTAATAAAAGCAATATACAGCAAGCTGACAGCTAAAATCTAATTAAATGGAGAGAAACTCAAAATGATTCCACTAAAATCAGGAGCAAAAGAAGGTTGTCCACTTTCTCCATATCTATTCAATACAGTACTCAAAGTTCTACTTAGAGGAATAAGAAAACAAAAGATAAGGGGATCGAAATCAGAAAGGAAGAAATCAAACTTATGCTCTTTTCAAATAATATGATAGTGTTCGTAATTGACACCAAAAGGTCTACCAGGGAACTTCTACAGCTGATAAATAGCTTCAGTAATGTGGCAGGATACAAGATCAATTAAAAAAAATTTAGTAGCCCTCCTACATACAAATGAAAAATGGGCTGAGAAAGCAATCAGAGAAACGTCACCATTTACAATAGTGACAGATATAATAAAATATCTTTGGGTAACACTAACCAAATTAGTGAAAGACCTGTAGGATAAGAACTTTATGTCTTTGAAGAAAGAAATTGAACAAGACATCAGAAAATGGAAAGATCTTCCATGATCTTAGATTGGTAGGATCAACACAATAAAAATAGTGATCCTACCAAAAGCAATCCACAGATTCAGTGCAATCCCCATCAACATCCTACAAAAATTCTTCACAGACATTGAAAGAACAGTATTCAGCTTCTTATGGAAACACAAAAACACCCAGGATAGCCAAAACAATCCTGTATAAGAATGGAACTTCTGGAGTTATCACCATCCCTGGCATTAAGCTCTAGTATAGAGCTACAGTAATGAAAACAACTTGGTGTTCGCATAAAAACAGACAGGTGGACCAATGGTATTGAATCAAAAACACTAATAATAATCCATACAGCTGTGAACATCTGATTTCTGACAAAAAAAAGGTGAAATTATACAATGGAAGAAAGAAAGCATCATCAACAAATGGTGCTGGCAGAACTGGATGTCAACCTGTAGAAGAATGAAAATAGATTTATATTTATCCCCATGTACAAAACTCAAGTCCAAATTAATCAAAAATCCCAATATAAATTCTGCCACTCTAAACTTCATAGAAGAGAAAGTGGGAAGTACCCTTGAATGTTTGGGCACAGGAGACCACTTACTAAACATAACACTAGTAGCACAAATACTGAGAGCAACAATAAATAAATGGGACTTTCTGAAACTGAGAACCTTCTGTAAGGCAAAGGACACAGTCAATAATACAAAATGGCAGTCTACCGAATGGAAAAACGTCTTCCTCAACCCCACATCAGACAAAGGACTGAGCTCCAAAATATACAAAGAACTTAAGAAACTGTATATCAAAATGCTAAATAATCCAAATAAAAAAATCAGGTACAGATCTAAACAGAGAATTTTCAACAGAAAAATCTCAAATGACCAAAAGACACTAAGAAACTGCTCATCATCCTTAGCCATCAGGGAAATGCAAATCAAAACAACTCTGAAATACCATTTTATCCCAATCAGAATCATTAAGATCAAAAATAATGCTGATAACTTATGTTGGAGAGGATGTGGATTAAGGGGAGCATTCTTCCATGGTTTTTGGAATTAGAATTTATACAGCCCCTTTGAAAATGATTATGGCAATATCTCAGAAAATAGGGAATCAGCCTACCTCAGGACCCAACAATACCACTCTTGGGCATATACATAAAGAATTCTCTCAATAATACAAAAGGGCATATGCTCAAATATGTTCATAGCAACATTATTTGTAATAGCCAGAACCCAAAAACAACCAAGATGCCCCTCAACCAAAGAATGGATAAAGAAAAAGTGGTACATTTACATAATTTAGCAGTAAAAAAAAACAGTGACATCTTGAAATTTACTTGTAAATGGATGAAAGCAGAATAAAATATCCTGAGGTAACCCAGACCAAATAGACAAACATGTTATATACTCACTCATAAGTGGGTATTAGACATGAAACAAAGGTTAACTACTCTCTATGCCACCACCCTAGAAAAGCTGACTAAAAAGGAGTATCCTAAGAGAAATATACATGGATTCCATTGGGAAGGGGAAATAGACAAGATCTCCTGAGAAAATTGGGAGTGTGGGTGTCAGGGGAGAAAGGAGGATATGTTAAGAGGTTTAGGGGACAATGACATGTGGAGGAGGGAGGAGAACATGAGGGAACAGGATGGTCAAGAAGGAGAAGGACAGACTTCAAAGTTTCTTCTGAGTTTCATGCAATCTCTCAATTGCAATTCCCTATGAAATAAAAATAAAAATAAAAAAGATCACATACTTCCAACAATATCCAACATTTTATTCACTACCATTTTAAAATACAGGGAAGAAAGCATAGTGAAGAAATATTAGACCAAAGAAAGACCAAAAACCAGCTAAGCAAACTGCAAAGTTGGCATCTCCATTTTGATGTAAAAGCACTCTTCAGATCTCCAACTCCTTTCAGCTCCGTTGACTACAACGTACTTATTTCTCTTAGACTAGTTCCATTCCACACTTCGCAGATTCCATGACTATGGTGTCTCTAACATCTTCAGGTCTCCAAGACAATCCAGACTTGAAATTCACAGCTTTTCAAAATGGCCTCTCTGGGCTTCCATTTATGGACACCCCGACACACACCTGGCCTTAGTGGCTTTCTTTAGGCATGGGGGCAAATTTCATAACTTATTCCTTCTATCATTAACTCTAAAGCAGAACCATGTGGTCTAAATTGCAAAGTTATGCTGCTTGCTGGGGCTGGAACATGGTCCCCTTATTTAATCACATCTCACCAGCTTTCTGATTTACATCACTGCCTAATCATGGCTGTCTTTGAATTTGCTCTTTAGTCTAGGCTGACCTCAAACTCAGAGATCTATCAGTCTCCAGATTCCCAGTGCTGGGTTTAAAGTTGTGCTCCACCATACACGGCTCTAAGATTTCCTTTAGTTCCTTTTTTACGAGTTGGAAACTTAGCTGAGTGGGATCTTGTCCTGAGCTCATTACCCCCTTTATTCTATTTCTTAATCTGTTTATCTCCATGAACACAGTATTTAGGTCCACAACACTTCCTGGTACAAAAATTATTTTTTTTAATTTACCCTGCTCAGCTTGCTCCTTTTCATTATAAATCTTTATTAGAAACAGTTGTGAGGTTTGGGCAGTATGTGGTGTCACTGGCAGTGGGACCATGATTTATCCCTAATGTTTGAACTGGTGTATATGAGCACATTCTTTTTGGAGGGATACCTTGCTTAGCCTATTTATAGGGAGGAGGGCCTTGGTACTGCCTCTAAGTGAAGTCTCAGACTTTGTTGACTTGCCAAGGGAATCCTTACCATTTCCAAGGA
>JAQHUG010000184.1:2323769-2334987 GCA_028555095.1 Dicrostonyx torquatus
TCATCTTCTCCCTCCTTCTGCTCTTCCACTGGGCCTTGGTAACTCAGTTCCTTCCTCTGATGTGAATGTGGGTCTCTGACTTTTCCCCATAGTTACATTGATGAATATCTTGATCATCACCATAGAAATTTCGCATGATGGATGGAGATAGGATCTTGCTTTCTTTGGTTCACAGTTTTTCAAGGCTACAGGTCTGGGGAGGATCTTCCCTGCCCAGTCATCTTCTTTTCAGAGATGTATATGAAACCTTTCCAGATGAGTTATTTCTAGATGGGATCAAACTGATAAACAAGATTGAACTTCATACTTCCTAATTTAAATTCCAGGTTGAAGAAGTCTCTTGTTTAACAAACTTCAGGATCCTCAGACTCGGGGGTGCTGTTAACTTTTAATGCTGAGTCATGGGCTTCTATCTATTAATCGTGCATTTGTGTCATTTTTTTTCTTCACATCAATATGGTTTCTGTCTTCAGAAACTCTTGTCAACTGTAACCCCGTGGATACAAGGAAAGGTTCTCCAGCTTTCTTACTGAATGTCACAGCAAAGGGATGTGGGCAGAAATGGTAACACAAAAACCTTCCAATTCTGTCATTTATAATTATAGTTTAAAGCAGTTCTTTGAGATAAAAGTCAAGATACCTGATTTCTAAGATAAACTTAAGGACATTTAATGAAAATTTGATGTTTTGAAATTTGGATAGAGAATTTATTGTTGTAAAAATTCTCACTCCTTATGACAATTGTGAGACCAGAGTCAAGACACATTTTCCAATCAGATGGTTGTGGATTCTTGTGAACTTGATAGTTAGAGTACTTTAACATCACAAGACCAAGAATAGTCCTTCTTGAGAAATCGTGCAGCAGAAAACCATCCAACAGGGTGGAACAGAACTATTTATCAGAACTATTTTAATTTTAAGAAAAATTTGAAATTATAATTACATTTATTTCCCCACTTCTTTCTGCATAACAAACCAAAATACACCTCCCTAGTGTATTTCAAATACATAACCTATTTTTCATTAATTTTATTACATATATTTATATAAATATATAATCTGTAAATGTGATCTACTCAATTTGAATAATGTTGCATGTATGTATGTTTTCAGGGTTACCATTAGGCATTGAAAAATCCAATTGGTGTGCTATTCCTTTGGGAAGACTATTTCTTCCTTCCTCAGCATTCTATTTTTTTAAAAAAATATCTAACTTCAATCTTTTGCAACAGACATTATTGTAGCAAGTAAATGAGACAATGTTGTGATTAGTATATTTGTATGTACGTGTTTGAACTACATGGAATGTTAGTTTCTCCCCCCCCTTTTCTCCCTCTGTCTCAGACAATAAGATAACAATAAACTCTGAAAGTATTTATCATTTACCCTCAAAAAGTAGAGCATCATAGAACCCCACAGTTATGAGCTCTCAAGTACTGCTATGCTCAGCACCCTTGGAAAACTTGTTTTGTTTCTACAGTAATATCTTTAATTAATAAAGTATGTCCTGTCTATCAGGCTTACCTTTCCTTTGGCAAAAGCTAAAGATCACAGTGCTATCATAGTCTTAAATGAGACTGAATTTTATGCAAATTTATTTTGAGTTTTTGTGGCCTGCTTCTAAAACTTAAGAATGATTAGAGTTAGAAATGGGAAAAAACTAATACATCTCCTTTAGGTCATGAAAATATAGATCTGGACAACACGTATAAGGACAACACTGATGTCAATTATCTTGAGAATCCTCTGTTCCTGGAACATATGTGAGTATACTCAGTAAAATGAACCTAAATAAGAGCTACACAGTTCACAATACACACTTCTACTATTGATATACACATATCAATATACATGTACACACATATATACTTTAACATATTAATAAACATTCATGCAATATGAGATTTGCTATGTACCACACATGAACATAAACACATGTACAGACATATGCAAATGCATATAAAAACTCACATACATTCATCTATATGCACATATATACACATGTACAGGCACATATATGCATAAACATGTATGTCTATGCATACAACCATGTATATAGAAATACAGATATACACACACCCATACACACCCCGACATACACACACCCACACTATTTGTGAAAGAAAACAGCACATGAAATGGAAAGACCTCTCTGTACCTAACAAAGGGTTTAATACCAGCACACCTGTTTTGTTTAGTGTGAACATATTGTATAATAGATAATCTTTACAGGAGGGTTTCAGGCTTTTCAATGCCTTTCATATTTTCCTGACACTGGTGGAAGTTTTCCCTCCAGAATCTCAAAAATATATTTCTTCTTGGATTCAACTACTACTTTTAAACAGGCTCTTCTGTTCACATGTCCACTTGAACTACATTAATTATTTTAACTGACATCCTTATTAAGTGAAATTGTTCTTTGTAGCCAGACTATAAATAGTTCACATCTATTTCATCATTTATCTTTTCTAGATCATGTTGGTTGCATTTATTAAAAAAAGAAAGCCATGAATTGGCCAAGATACAGAATGTAGCCTTCTCAAGGGAGAAAAGAATTTCACAGTTATCAGAGAGACACAGCATATATTTTTTCTTGACAACAGACCCAGGACAGAACATTGGCTTCTGTTTTAAGTGTGAAAGATTGCTTTTTGTAGTCCTCATTCTCAAATGGCTGAGGTGGGGGGGCACAAAGGAGAAACAACAATCTCAAAGGCCTATGCATCAAAAATGATTAAATGAACAAAATGTCATCTTCTGTGCCCCATCCATCCATTATCCACACAGTCAGAGATAGGACATCAAGGTTGAGATGTGTCTTAAGACATAAGCCAAGGGGACTTCATTAACTGCTGCTCTATAAAACAGAGCTAGTTAACCTCCCAGCATCTGTACTTCAGTGGAAATAATTGGCTGCTGAAGAAGAGGAAACCTTTGTAGAATACTGGCTCCAGATCATCATATGACTTTTTTGTTGAGCTGTGGAGGCCATTGTATCAGCTATGACTCATTTACAATCTGGTAACAAATAACTCTGGAACTTCAGTGATTCAGAGTACAAAATTCCTTATATTGCACAGGCTGTGTCCTCATGGTGACATGCTCCACACGGCAATCCTTCAGATTTCTCTGAAGACCTCACTTCTTGGAGCACTGCTGCCGACCATCTAAGATACAGATAGGTGTCAACTTACACAGATATTTGAAAGATGTTTGCCTAGAAAGCATGTATCGTTGACCTTAACATTTGACCAGTTCAAATAAAACAATTGTTTATGAATTGTTTATGTATGTTTAGAGAAAGGAGGATTTTGTCATAAAACATGAGAGGCATAGCAGTCTTCAAGTTATTATAGCATTCCCAATGTTTAAAAGTCACAGCTGACTTTCGTGTGTCTTATCTTCTATATTAAATATTCACTTATATTGGCAGTTTGTCGTTATTCTGTATGTCTGTCCTCTGTAGTAGATGTCATCCTGAAGAGCTTTTGACACAACTCATACCCTGGAGTTCTTAGATGCAAATTGACCATCTGATATTAGATTCTAACATATTTACCCATGGTCTAGACATCACAAATTTAACAAAAGAAAATTCACTTTGTATGGGCACCATATTGACTGTGTAGAGTCTGAACACCAAAAAAAATCAATGAGGTTGTCACTTTTTCTTGTTAAACAATTCTCTTGTCTGGCTGGTTATTTCACTGATCTTAATTAACAATTGAATTCTGTGCACTAATCAGCAGTCTATTTGGTTATGTGACAATTAACTATTATAACTATTAGGAAAAATTCATTAAATTAAAAGAATGGAAAAGCATACTGTTTCAATCATGAGGGCTCCATCGACATATCTTTGTAACTGTTCTTCTGAATATTTTTGTTTTTAATATTCTTCTTACTCATGTTTTCAAATGTATTTAGAAAATAGACTGTGGGTAGGATGGTAAGGGAATGTATTGAATCTATCCTCATCATTTTCACATTGTGAGTTTTAGAAATCCATAACCAGTAACTAAAATTAGAAATGGATACTTTCTCACCCTTTGTTTTCACCTATCTTTCCTCTACTTCCAATATTCTCAGTTCATTCATCATATATTTCCAGAATCCTCTTATCAGAGGATTCTGATAATTAACCAGAATTATCTTATCTTATGTAAATTTCTAAATAATATAGGACTTTCACAAGCACATTTTTAAAAAAATCAAAATGCCACTTATTATTCAAAACTCTTTGAGTAACTATCAGTTGATTTCTAACATAAATTTTGATTTATTTGTCTATATATCTACTTGTCGATATTAAACAATTTCCCCAAATTAAGAGGCTTAAAGTAATAATTATTTTCATTCCAGAGTTTGTGGGCCAGTTGGTAGCTGAAGAGCAGCTCCAATTCAGGTTGCTGGCAGTGTTGTTGAATTGAGTTTGGCTTTTTCTGTGAGTGGTGCTTATATTGGTTCCATGTATGTAAATTATGAAGCCAAACTGAGGTGGAGAGGAGAAGTGGCACTGCCTGGGTTGATGGGGAAAATAGCGTAGGATAAACCCAATGGTGTGAATGCCCCTTCACTGCCTTTACCATCACATGTCTTAGTGTGCTGATGACAAAATGAGTTAAGACAGTGGCCTGAGCATTAAAGAAAAAGGAACATATCCCTCCCAACCAGGAGGTAGAAAAGGGAAAATGTTACTCTAAATAGTAACACCATCTTCTATAAAATGCAACACCTCCATTCATATATTTTAGCATTCCAGGACAATGAATCAGACGATGTGCTCAGCAAGACACAGCTTAGAGCACAGTGTTGAGTATGATTCAGCACAGAACACTGGGTCCCACAAGGCTGAGCAAAGAACACTGTGCCCAGCAAGACTCAGCACAGAACATTGCTCCTCTCTGGTTTTCATTTTGTCTGCATGCTATCTCTCATCACTTAGCACATCCCCTTTCTTCTCTGGCAGGTTTCCTAACAGGACTGAGAACACATTCAGCGAGAGTCGAAGGGAAGACGTATTTTCTTATGTACTAATTTCCAGATGGAAAGGAGATTCATGGTCTCGTAGAAATTAATGGGACTTGGAAGAAAACCAACAAAGATATTCAGATTCTGTGTGTAAAGCCCGTTTAAATAAAATAGTGTATTTTTCCTTTCCTTTATTTCAATTAATCTTCATAGCAATCATAATAATTCATTGTTCGTGAAAACTAATAGCCATAAGAGAAGAACTATTCAGAGACTTGAAATGACTTAGCCAGAGGATCATGCCACCACTGTGCCAATGACTAAAGAACAGTGCTGGTGTATTTGATTAATAAGCTTATATTACGCTATGTTTGAGTAAGTGATTTATGAGGCATAGCATTTTTAAGTGAGTCAACTGGATTTGGGGTACGATGACAGCACAGAGGCAAACTGCATGTTTGCTGAAAGACAAGGCAGCGAGTCAGAAAGAGTAATCCAAAGGCTAATGACACTGTACAAGACACTCATAAAATGCATTGCTTTATATAACTGTATGGGTATGGGATGCAAGTTAGTGTAGTTTGGCTAAATGTAAATAATTAGCCTTCAGGAAACTTTGCTAGAAACATGCTGTGTTCTGGATCTCTGACTTCCAAGGCCTCTCTCTTCTCACTTTAGTATTTCACAAGAGGAAGATTCTTCGTCTATGTTCAGGTGCTCAAAGAAAATAACAACTGTTTCAGTTTAGGATTTGTTTTAAAGGATATGAAGTTGAGAGGAGGGAGAGAAAGGTAGATTGAGGAGGAAGTGGGGATGAATAGGATCAAAATACATTGTGCAAAATGCTCAAAGTAGCTGTGAAAAGAGAGGGAAATGATTGTAAGAAGATTCCAGTAAAATGTTGAAGTTGCCACAGAGGTTAAACATGGTCTAATAGCATTCCCAGTTAAAGAGAAGGAAAGAAGTCCAGAGTATAGCGCAGGACTTACCTAAGTCAACGCCTTGGTATTCTGAAGATTCATTCCGAGCAGACCAGGTGAGGTGCAGTATGGAATCAATGTGATAGTAATTTAAATTCAGAATCAACAAAGAATAAATTAATAGAATAGCTCATCTCTGCCTCATTTTAAACTTACGGATTAAGACTGCTGTGGTTCGGTTAGGCCTCCCTCCCCAAGACAGGTTTCCTTTCACATAGCCTCAGGCATATCTATGTGGGTGAACGATGAGAGAGCTGACATCAGTCCTGGGTTTCCAGATTCTGCTCTGAAATAGCAGATGAATGGAAGATGTACAATACAAAGGTTCAGGGTAAAGAACAAGGAAATTAGACAAAAGCGTGCACCCATTCACGATAAGAAACCATGCAATGCATCCTTTCTCGGGGAATGTGGCATAGCAGCACTGGCATAGCACACAGAAGCCAAAAAGGAGAGCGGGAAAGAATGAGGCAAACAGAGCCCTTCAGCTCGACGAGCGCTAGCTGAACTGTGTTGTTCCTCCTCATGTTGGCCAGAGCCAATTTAAGCAGATCTTCATTTGTTTCTCATGCTCCATTTCCACCAAATGTCTCTTCAGTTCAGATCAAGCTTCTCTTAGCCAGACTTTACTTCTGTCTTGCACTGGCATAATTACAGAAAATTGCACTGTTTGCTCAATTTTTGCAAATTGAGCTAATGCAAAACTATGTAAATTATTTACCAAAAAGGAGCAAAATCAAACAAGTAAATGGGCTTGTGCTGCACATTAAGGGAGCACCGTGGCACAGCAGCTCCTTGGTTACAGAGCCGGCATGATTAACTTAGCCCAGGGCTCCACAGCAGTCTGTCCTGTCTTGGGCTCTGGTGAGCTCCAGAAGGGCTTGCCTTCCCCCACACTCCAAAGCTCTAATCAATTTTCCCACCCCTAAGTTTTAAGTCATCTGAAGAAATTAGAGGGTCGCTTTGCTGTAGTCTAATTAAGGCAAAATTCTCTTCTCTTTCCTCTCCCTTCTCACTTTTTTTTTTCTTAATGTGTGCGCACTGCCTTGCTTTCCTTCCTGCCGTCCCCACCACTACTAGTGTTAAGGGTAAAATATAATTTCACATTTGTATAATTTATCAGTTAAAGTCTTTGTGCTAATTTTACACTTTTGATATGTAAAAGGAAAAGGAAGTGGCCCCTCTCAAGCAACACATTTCTAAGAATACACTTACTATTGGATGCCTTGCTTATGTTTTATTGTTGTTTTCTGTCAGGCCATTATTCTTGACTAGAGGTCTGTCTGATTAAGAAAAAGTAGAGGCACTAGAGAATGACTCAGCAATTAAGAGTTCTTGATGCTCTTGTAGAGGACAAAGGTTGGTTTCTAGTACCCATACGGGGAAGCTCACAACTGCCATTAATTCTCACTCCAGAGATTCAGCATCTTCTTCTGGATCCCATAGGTAACTCTCTCTCTTTCTGAATCTCTGTCTCTGTCTCTGTCTCTGTCTCTGTCTCTCTCTCTCTCTCTCTCTCTGTGTGTGTGTGTGTGTGTATGTACATCTTTTAAAAAGCAGAGGTACTCAGTTATACCATCTGACATATTCTCTTCATTCCAGTCCTGGACTTAGTAGAACACATGGAAAGAGCCAGTGGTAGTGTTGTACTTACATCTAAACATCACACAGGTCTGTGAAGCCATGTAATATCATGACTTGCCACTGATGTCTGCAAGCTTGCTGGGCTTGGGCTGTGTTCACAGACATTTGTGATTGGGCCACAGGTGACACATGCTTGCAAGTTTACAGCATGCACACCATACTCCCTATGGTCTGTTAACAGACATTTGTCCTTGACAATGTCTGTCTTTGTCAGTAAGTAATGTTAACAAAAGGATAGAAAAAAAGATGGAGAAATAGAGTTGGGAGCCTAGAATGAAGGCAGAAATGTTAGGTATTTGCCTGTCTTTGGCTATAGATTTCCTCCTTACATTGGCCCAGGGAAGATAAACTCATATTTTATTGTTATTGAGGTTTTAAATTTCAGTTACTGGACTGTTTGAATTCTTCTTCATGCTTCACTAAGAAAGAAAATAAATGTAAGAGAAAGAATTCCAAGCCGCTGGAGTAGAGTACAAGAATAATAGAAAGAATCTAAATTACATGTGGCCTAAGGGTACAGAGAAGGAAAGGATTTGTATAAATTCATGAATTCTAGTAATTAAAAAGGTACAATCCTGCATTAGTTATTCAGTATGTCTGTGCAGGGCATATGGGAGTGAGAAAGAAAAACGTTGTCCTTCATGAGTCACACGGAGGAGGAAAAGCTTGAAGGAGATTCTGAACAGTGGGGGCATTTCATAATTTCACCTGAGGTTTGAATATTATTATCATTAGGGACCACAGCATAATAACAGACCCTATTCTGACATTCTAGGGATGCTCTCAGGAGTGATGGACAGACACATGGCTCAGGTGACAGAAACTGAATTTCCTTGTGGTCTAGTAACATCCACAATGCACATGCATGTAATTGTATTTATCGGCTTATGTGTGCCTGAGTGTATAAAAAAACTAGAATTTCTTAATGAAGCAATTGTTCTGATGTTCATGCTAGGAAAATTGATCCTGACAAATCTCTACTGGAGTTTCTCATAAACATCGTCTTGGTTGTACTTTTTCCCGTTGCTTCAAGGCAATAGCACTATATTTCCTCTCCTTCTTAATTTCATGGTCCATGCCTGAATAATCTCTTTCTACCCTTTAGAGTTGAAAATTCTCCTCCTTGCGTTTTTTCTATATTTCTGGAGAGCAAAATGTCTTCTCCATCATAACTTACCAGATGTAAAGAGATTGTGATTTTGATCTTGCACAATAAGTATCAGAAGCATATTCCAGGCAAAGAACTTCATTTATGTTTTCCAGTTCAATTCAAATGTACTCTATTTGATCCAATCTAATTTGAAATTATTTGAGGAGTCAATTTAGTGCTTGGGAAGTTACTGTGCTAATTTGTATAGTTGATATTTAGTATATTTTAATTTAGAATGTGTGGGGCTTAAACATAATTCTTGTACATGGTACATTGAAATTACATAGTTATAATTGTTCCAAAAATAATTTAATATCTTCAATTTGAAAAAAATCACTTTCTTTGTTCATTACTATCTTGTATCCACATTCTACTTTTAGATATAATCTCTTTGTTTTATTTCCTGCATCACTAACTTCATTAAATCTATTTTTTTGTGCTAATTTTTCACCTCAGGGTGAAATAGTGACAAAAATACCTTGATGTTTTAACTGAAGACTAACTTAAGAAGAGTAAAATTATGCTTGGCACTAGAAACCTAGCCCAGTACTGATGGTTAGTTAACTCATGGACCTTGAGTGGAAAACATACACATACCACTTAACTAAACCAATGGTAATACCTAATTACATTCTAAATGTTATCCCACAGACAAGTAGAGTCTTCAACCTTCATAAAGGAAGCTTCTCTTAGAAACTGACAATTATCTTTACAAAAAACCACAGAAAATTAAACTGCCTAGATGTGGAACCCAATTTTAATAAATACATATACAATATATTCCTGCACTTAAGGCTCATGGACCATTGTGGCACAGGGAACATACAAACTGTAAGGCAAAAGAAGACAGAGTTTGGATTTATATTGAGGTCTTTAATCCATTTAGATTTAAGTTTTGTGCTTTCATTCTCCNCTCTAAGTGAAGTCTCAGACTTTGTTGACTTGCCAAGGGAATCCTTACCATTTCCAAGGAATGAATGGGGTGGGAGTGGAGGAAAGGTTGGAGTGAGAGATGGGGAGGGAGTGGGAGGGGGATAACTATGTAAAATAAGAAAAGTGTGTATTAAAAGTCTTCTAATAAAAATAAAATAATAAAAAAAAATCTTTATTAGAGTTATCACAAATATCCACATGTCCGAGACTATACTAAGCTGTTTTGAGATTTCTTCAGCTAACAGAATTAATCCCAAACTCTCCGCTTTAGCCTCTTTGGACAAGGGCAAAAGGCAACCACTTTCTTCACCAAAATATCACAAGAACCACCTCTAGACAACATACAAAAATTATTCTCTGAATCCTCTTGAGTGAACCCTCAACACTTCAAATACTGCTTAGCACCACTACCTCCATTATTATTATTAGTGTGTAGGGACATACTATTACTGTGTTCCATTAAGCAGTTCTTTAAGCATATCACTATACCAAATAGTTCAAATTCCTGAACATGGTCAGGTCTATCACAATACTCCAGTCCCTGATATCAATTTCTGTATCAGTTAGGGTTTCTATTGCTGTGAAGAGACACCATGACCACAACAACTCATACAGATAGCACATACAATTGAGGTGGTGGCTTAGAATTTTAGAGGTTCCGGCCATTATTGTCAAGCAGGCAGCATGGTAGCATGTAGGCAGATACGGTGCTAGCTATATCTTGATCAGAATGGAAAAGGATAGGGTCTGTGCCTCTGAGCAAAGCTTAAGCAAAAGACACCGTAAAGCCTGTTCCCACCATGACAAACTTCCCTCAATCAGGCCATGCCTTCTTCAACAAGTCCACATCTCCCAATTATGCTGCTCTCTATGAGCTAATGAGGGCAAATTACATTCAAGCTAACACAACTCGGCAGCTGTTTACAGAATGTCCTTTAGGAAATAACTACTCACGTCTGTGCACATGTGTGTGTGTGTGCCCACATATGCAAGTGTTTTGTGATATTTTACTTTGTTCTTTTGTTTTAAATAAAGAGAATATACATTAAAAAGATTTGGAGGATAACCCATCATCAGGTACTTTTCCCCATCTAATATATTGCCTTTCATCTCTCTTGTTTTTCTTCTATAGAGGAATATTGTAGTTTAATATTATCTTGTTTGTTGATTTCTTATTTTTCATTTCCTGTTTCTTTCTCACTGTGTGCCCCAAATCTTGTCAATGGAAATATGATCTTTGTCCATATTGTTTTGTCTATAATTTAAGAAAAGGTCATCTTTAAATTCTTTTATTAATTTTGAACATATTTTTAAGTTAATTCACTTAGACATAAATATTCACATTCCAAAACCACTTGTTGAGGAGTTGCCTTCCACTATTGAGTATTGTTGCACTTTTTTCAAAAACTCAGCTGTCCATATATGTCTACAGGGATTTACTTTTTAATTTCTTTCTGTGCTTGTGGTTAGGTTATTTTGCAGGTCAGACTCTAGAACTGGTTTTAATATTACTAAAACTTTAAAGAAACTTATCGTTAAT
>JAQHUG010000184.1:2339502-2350226 GCA_028555095.1 Dicrostonyx torquatus
TCACTTAGATATGAACTAAAGAAGGACAACAACAATAGAAATATTGGTGTGGACAAAGGGAAGCTCAGGAAGCCCCAACCTTATATAAAGCATGTAACCACTAAGGATCGATGAGAGTGAGAGAAATAGTGTTCTCCAGGCAGGAACATACCAACTGGCTTTCTAATGCCAGATGCTCACCCCTAAAACTCACATGTAAGTAATATTATACTGATTTAGTAAGTTGTATGCATATATTTATGAATATGTATGAATATACATGTATTTATATTTATGTAACACCAGTTAATGAAAAAAGTGCCCAGGTGTTTGGAAGAGAACAAATGGGGTATATTGGAGGGCATGAAGGGAGAAAACAGAAGGGAGAATTGATATAATGATTTTATAATCTCAAAAAAAGAAAGAAGGAAAAATAGTTATTAGTTTTCTAATTAGAAACACAATAAAGAGTTAATGTATTTGAACGTCACTCTAAATGATGAGAGAAATATAGGAAAAAGTCATGATTTCCTGGTTTTAGTTTTGTTGTGATGTTTTGGACTAATTTGTACAGCTTACATTTGGGTTACAATTTATCTTCACAATCCTGTGGCTATCTCTTTGTTCCTGGAGTTCAAAGAAGAGATAACATTTGGGAAACTATGAAGATTGCTTTGGATTCACTAGATTCCATGATTAGCAATGATCTTTTGGCATTCAGCGGAGATGATATCAGTGCATACGGGGGCAAGTAAACTGGAAAAGAATTCTTGTATACCGAGCTGGTAGTCAAATGACAGTGAGAATGAAGAGCTGGACACTGGGCTTGGTGAAGTACAGAGAACACTCATGAGCAAGGCAAGAGAGAAGCCTGGAGTCAAGAAGTGAAGGCATACAGGATGGGAGAGGTTTGAGTTTAGGGGAAGAAAGGCCTGTATTTTAGAGATGGAAGGCCATTACCCTGTCAGAAGCATTCTGAGCAAAATATGAATGATTTTTAACTTAGAAATAAAATGTAATTCTACTCTACCGATCTGTCATTGTTCTTGTGTTTCAACAAAAAGAGGTGGCTATGTATTCAAGTTTGTTGGCAAGTATTAAATTGGAATAAATACTAGAGATGCATGCTGTCTATGTAATAATTCACACTCCTAGGTCTTCTTTAGGCAGGCTTTATTGATTTGCTCTTAATTATATATAAGCTTTCCTAGACATGGGGTTCACAGTCAGTGGAGAGGCCTGCCATTTGTGATGCACAAACCTTTTACAATATCAAGATTGAGTTCTAATCCTATATCTCTTACTCAATTTCCCTAGGAAACTCATCCCTATGGGAATTGCCAGTTAAGGGTGATAACTTGCTGACACTTAGCTTCACTTCAGGTGAGGCATCTCTGACCTCCCCAACTACTGAGCCATCTGCTCACCTGGTACACTGCACTCAACATTTGTAATACATTCCAAACCCTAGAAGGTTAAAAATAACTAGACAAATTCATTTTATGTAGATTCATTTTATGTAGATTCATATCTCCACATTTTTCTATCATCCATGCTGTTCATCTACCTCTATGATGAGGAATATCTCTGATATAAAGATCCATACTTGATTATGTTTTTTGTATACATTTCCAAATAAATAACTTTCACTGCATCTGTTTATTCTGTACAAGTACGACTATTTCTAGTATGCTTTCCTCTGTTCCTGTCATTTCCTGTTAGAATTCTCACAACACCTTTCTTAGTGGCTTTATCTCTAGGCAGCATTATTTTCTAAAATTTAGCTGTAATCCTTTATCTTAAAGTAATTCAGCTTAGATTTTATTTGAATTCTAATTGGTATTTCTTAACAGGAACTTCAGAAATCCTCTACACTCCATCTCCTGTTGCCTCCTCAGTGGTGGATCTTAGTTTGGTCCTTCTGCTATCCTCCGTCTTCTCTTGATGCCTATCCAAGTCAAGTCTTTCCTTTGTCTTATGCTAGCAGCATGAAATCAGTTCCCTCCCACCATTCATTAATCTTGACAGTAGCTCAGTGTCCACTTCTCTGGGAAGATATTGCTAAGATTCTGGATTGGGATTAAATGCTACTTACATGGAAACGTGGAGATCAGATTTAGAATGTTGTCACTTGAAGTTTTGTGTATGGTTGTATGAAAGGAAATGCTTTCCAACTTCTTAGGAAAAGAACCCAGTGTTACCAAGGTCAGTGTTTGTTTTTGTCTCCTATTGTCTTCCCAATATTTCAGCCTATACCTGACACATATATTCATATTCAGTGAAGAACTGTTAGGTGGAAATGTATCCATCAATGGAACAGAAACAACAATGTAGTCCACATGCCTATAAATATCCAATCTCTGCCTTTATCAGAGATAGAGATCACAGCCAGTGTATATGGTAGTAATAATTAATATTTGAGTTTCTGTGTCAATAAATTTCAAAGGAGTGTATTATTTGAGTAAGGATCTCTGATTATCAAGGATGGTATGCAGTTGAGGAGCTTGGACTGTTTTTAAGCTGTGTTATGAAAACTTAGAGTAGGGAATAATAAGAAGGAGAAATACAGCAGGCTGGAGCCAGTTGGCAGTAATGGGGGAAGGAGCGATTGCCAACTACTGCACTTTTTAGTGAGACAAGAATGTGATCAAAGCGATTAAAACCTCAGGGATCACACATCAAGTCAGTGCACTTGCCAGCCAGCAATCAAATCTTTATCCACTGTACCAGAAAATCGCTGGCAGGAAACCAGAGACGATTTGTATTTGGTTATGAAGCCTCTTAGCTGTTAGCAACTTTAGGAGTTTGATGTTTCCTCTGGCCGAATGTCCTAGAAAAGTTCCTCAGCAGCTCTGAGCAAGCTCCTGCCACCCCTCCTCCTGCCACCCCTCCTGAGATAGAATTAAACACAGAATCGTGATTGCTGCAGAGTACAGATGTCCTTGAATCATTTTCTGAGCATCTCCTCTAAGAAAATGGATAGAGTAGGATGAGAGATTACAAAACTTGTTGATGGTATAAATTGAATGCTATCTCTGTTATAGGAAACTTTATGCGGATATAATGGTGGAATTTAGCCTCTAACTTCTCTGCTACCTGAAAATAGAAGTGATGCTGTCCATTTAGTAAAGCCCTTGGGAGACAGAAGCTTAAAACACTGCCTCTGATATATCATGTCACACTTTATATATTCATCCAGCGGTATGCCAGTAGAAAAGAGGGAGACTAAGCGCTTTAGTCATGTAGAACTTATCTATGCTGATTTTCCATAAATGCAAGCAAAACAGATGCAGACATATTAACTATGTATATGATACTACATTCCCAGTGGAAGACACTTGGCTGGAACAACTCAAACAGTTACCTTATTTGGCCTTTCATCTTGGCTAGCATGCATGCAGCTTGAGTTTGTCTCCACAGAAGAAATCAAAGGACAGGTCATTGATCATTGTAAATAGCCCTGGCAGGGTCATCTCTCTTGGACTTGTTTTGGTTTGGAGAAAAGGTAACTTGTGCCAATACTGTAGTCACCAGCTCTCTTCTGAAGGACTAGGAGCCAGCTGTTACTGTATGATACATCCACAGTATGGACCTGTAGCAATTTCAATATTGAAAAGGAATTTGGTAATAAATATTTTCAGACACATGAGTCACTCATGACTGAACACTCTAAGTGAGTGTGCCATCTGTCATTTCTTTGCCCCATGGAACAGGGTCTGGGGAGAAGAAATTCAGATTTCACATAATTGGCCTCTGCATGTAAGGTCTCCAGAGAGGAATGACTGAGAGGCTAACAAAAGTATTCACTGAGCTGTCCTGCTGTTCTTTCTCCTTTTCTCTTCTGTCCCTTTTCTTTCTGTTCTTGTGACCTCCTTTTCCTCCTGCACCTCCTTATCTTTCTGTCTTCTCTTGTTCTTCCTCCTTTTCCTGCCATCTATGCAGCTACTCTGTCTCCTTATCTCTTCCTTTCCCCTTTCCACTGCTTTCTTTGTCTTCCTTTTCTCCTCAGCCTCTCCCTTTTTTCTTGCCTCCTTCATCCTTCCATTTTCCTGTTCCTTCTCACTCTCTATTTCTTCTGCCTCTTCTTGCTTTATTTGTTATCTTCTGCTTTGCCATCTTGGCAGAGTGAAGTAACCCATAGTTCCTACCCTCTCATAAGCTTACACACCCATCTGCTGTATTTTCCACACCTATATGATGCTATTCATTCTTCCTTTCCCTTGACAGTATTCCTCATCTCCTGTGTATTACATATTCAGATCATTTGCCAGTAAGTAACACTGAGAGAGGAAAGTTTTGACTTAAGAGTACATCTGTGGTAATGGCCCTTTTCCATCCTGACCTTTCTTTCACTCTCCATGCCCAGATTGCTGCATGGCCCTTAGTACCCATCTACTTAAGCAAGTTTTACTCTCTTATATCTCTAAGGACAACTGAATCCAGTGTCTGTTTTATGTGTATCTCAACACATAATCCTCTGTGAAGACAATTGACATGAATATGTGTTTTACCCTGTTATATTTCATTTTATATATTAAATATTTGTTGCAATGATGAGTATCATACATGTATTGACACAGGAAGGTATGTGTATGGGTCAAGACAGCAATTTCGGTGTTATGAAATCAGAAAGCAGAAAGACCCACAGTTGTCAGTCCCATATACAAGATATGTTAAAGTTAAAGTCCCTGGTCTGCCGGTCAAACAACCTGATGCCTTTGTAAGGGTGGCAGACAGATACAATGATTACCCTACACGTAAGTTGTACCTAAGGCTCCAAATGGTACCTACAACATCTTTCCCATGTAACAGCCCTCCTGACATTAGGAAAAATATCACTGATACTATCCTGTCGTCTGAGCATCTCTATGCAAGCATCTGCTTTGTGTTGAAACAGAAAATGGCAGAGATGAGGCAGGTTTAACATTTTTCAATAGTGTATGACATGGACAGTTGAACTCTATTGCAATGTCTGCAGGAATCTCAGACCCTTTCCATTAAAACAATGACAAAGAAAAAGGGTGTTTTTTGTTCTAAAAAAGACAGAATGAGCTGGTGTTCAACTAAATGCTTTCAAGGTGTAATGCTCGCAGTAGAAAGGGTTCAAAGAGATGAAGTTTTTGGTCTGACAAAATTAAGATTTAAAAAGACAGCCTTATCCAGGAGATAACCTAATTTATATTTTCCACTTTTAGAAATAGCTGGTTGGGTGTTTATCTATATGTAAGTATGTTCTGTATCATTTAATAATTCATATGTCTTCTCTGATTATTTCCATTCAAAAGTGTTAGAAGATGCCTATTTCTGGGGGTGATTTAATGTCACAAATGTAAGATAATTGTTTAATTGTGTTCAAACAAAAAAGAGAAATGAATTTGAATGAGAAACAGGTGGCTTATCTGAGATTATGTATATATGTAGTGTATTATCAATTTCTTCATCGATTTTGAGAGTAATATTAATCATAACTAGTTCCTAGGTGGATGGGTTATGGTATTTAACTATATTAGAATTCATTTTTTGGCAATAACATCATCAAAGTAGGTTCAAAGTATAATGTATATGGTTTTGAAATGATCTGCATGACTGTATAAAAGAATCTAACATTCGATGACTCCCTCCATTAAAATGGTTATTTGAATTCATAAGCATCTCCCTTTATATGTTGTAGCACGGATTCTAGTTGCTCTTAATATTAAAACCTGTAGTCAGATATAGGGGTTAATGTTGAAGATCAAAGAAGCAGAGAGACCAGCCACTAGAGGGTTTTTATTTTCCCTCTACCAATGCTCAGACCAATGGACTGATCCTGTCCTCAGAATGCATCTGTCTCCACTAAATATCACACTGCACTCATTTCCTGTCTCCTTCGTCCTTCTATTCCTCTCTCCACCTACACCCAGCCATATACCTCCTGCCTCTACCTCCCTATTGCTGGGATTAACGGTGTGAGGAGGTTTGTCATCCCAAGTGCTGGAGTCACCTTTGTGTGAGTTCTGTTTCTCTTTTAGATAGATTCAATCTTCTGTAGCCCAGGGTGGCCTTGAACTAATAGAGATTCCTCTGCTTCTGTCTTCCAAGTCATGGGATTAAAGAATAGCGTCATACTCTCTGGCATCTAGTGGCTTAGCTCTGTGCTTTGACCTTCAAGAAAGTTTTATTTGTTAAACATAAGCAAAATATCACTACAGTATGTGATGTTAAGGAGCAAGTCTTATCTTACCAAGATAATTTTTTCTCTGTGTTCAATTTCTACCCTGTTTCAGCACATTTTTAACTATTTATTTAATTTAAAATTATTATATGTGCCTTAAATCACATCTAATGTTGTATATTTTTTACTCCGAAGATTAAGATGGCACAATAGAATTGTTCTATGAAACTGATAGCAAATTTACAAACAGGTTTTAGCTGTGTTTGCTGCAGTCAAATTATTTCAATGATTGAACATCTCATTGTAAACGTAAGTTCAAATATCTAATCCTAAGAATAACTTTCAATAGTAACGATTTTCAGCCCAGCATGACTGACCAGACCCATTTTATCCTTGTCCTAATTAGGTTTCCATTGCTAGAAAAAATAATGACAAGATCAACTTGGGGTGGAAGGAGATTATTTGGCTTATACTTCAATGTCTTTGTCATTGAGGGAAAATGAAGGAAGAGCCAGAGGTCAGGAATTGAGGCAGAGGCAATCAGGAGAGCTGCTCACTGCCTTGGTTCCCATGCTTGTTCTGCTTGCTTTCCTGTACTCCTTAGGACCACCTACCCTGAGCTAACACATAAATCATGAAATTGGCCCAAAAACTTGTGTTCAGGAAAATATGATGGAGGCAATTCCTAAATTGGGGTCTTTTCTCCAGGTGACTCTAGTTTGTGTCAAGTAGACGATAACTAACCAACACAACCCTTAGCTTGTCCTAACCAAGAGTGGGCCTAAAAACTAATACGTACATAATTACTCTTTCCCTTTGACTGGTGTTTGATATCTTTGGAGATTTTACAGTGTTTCTTGATTTCTATAATCAGAAAACTGCCAAGAAAGACAGTCTCAGTAAAAGTATGGGATAATGAAAAGTATTTTTTGTCTTTACTGTTCTAGACAAATTTTTAATATTATAGATTAACTTCTTTGCTGATTTTTGTCCCTTGTGTTTCGTCACTACTAATATCTCATTTTCCATTTCTAAGCATCTTGGTACGTTTCTCATCATTCTTCCTTTCTATTCAACATCAAAACAGGCAGGACTTTAAGTCTCTTCTTCACTATTACTTCTTCTTCATTTTACTCCCTGCCTCCTTCCTTCCTTTCTTCCTTCTGTCTCTGTCTCTCTGCGTCTCTTGTGTCTCTCTGTATCTCTCTCTGAATTTTGTGACAATTGCATTTTCATGATTCTAATCCTTGGTTCTAGTAATTACACTCTGCTCAAATCAAATGGATCCTCAATCAATATCTAAATTCTGTCATTAATAATCACATTAGTTACATCTGAATATTAAAAGGTTGACTAATCTGTATAAAGATTTTTAGTATCCAATTAATTTCATATTCTCTTGATTCTGCTTCAAAAATACTTCCAGAATATTCCACCACTCCATCTTTGCTTCTCATGTAAGCATCCCATTGCATGTCCTGTCATATTCATTGTTTGCCTTTCTAAGGGAAATTTTTGAGCCTAGCATCCCACTGTCAACCAGCACAGTTTACATACCAGTGTTCTTTTCTTGGGAATCATGCTGTCAGTAAAAAACTTAAAAAAAAGCAAAACTAGAATAATGTAACAATTAAGCATGTATGAAAAAAAACACCAAAATATTCATTTATATTTTGGAGATTATATCATAAATACAGCATTTCTATTTCCTTCATACAAATCTCTGCATTCAATGTGCACATTTGTCTTCGAATATTTATTTAAAATATCAAAACTACCTCCAAATGAAGACTGCTCAAAAAATGTATTGTATATTCATCAAATATGATAAGGTGAAAATCACAGTTTTAATAAAAATCATGGTTCCAAATATAACATTTAAAGTATATTTAAACATAAAATTTATCATATATTAAAATGCAATACTAGTAAGATTTTTTCTGTTCCCGAAACAAATTAAAAATTTTTGAATTTTTGAATCTTTGAATTGGCATGTGTAGATGTTGGTTGGGCCTTGCTCACTGTGTGGTGTACTTTTTATTTGAAAGTCTTTTACTTTACTGACTTAGTTATTGAGAAAATAGAGAATTAATGAACTGTGGAATATCATCAGGTGGCTGGATACATTGGTAATTAATTCCCCAGAGTTAAAAGAGAAATAAAATAAAACAGAAAATATGTTAAAGAACAGTGGTGTGCCTTTTCAGCATAATGAAAACCCCAAAGCCAGAATATCTTAAGATCAACATACCATTAGCAGCAAACCTGATTAATGTGTATCCAAGTACACAAGCTACTTAAAGTAAGACTAATGAAAAATAATTTTAAGGTTAAAACATATGTAAAAAGGTTGCTGCTACCATGTCCCAGTTGGTCACAAAAGCACATACCTCATATTTCTTCTAGAAGTGATATGGTTGCATCCTTTTTTAGCATGGTACTGACTATTTGTTATGAAAGCAACACATGCTTATGACTCAGGACAGGAATTAAAATAGGTACTCTAGATCCACATCACCAGTGACCAGGCAGCAGCACCCTTTCCCTGCCAACCATCCTCCACTGCATCAGCAACCACCATCCCTACTGGTCCCACCTGCACCTGAAGGAACAGCTCTACCTTCTAGGCTTTAGCCCCTGCCACTCCCCTACCCATGGCACCCCCAGCAACCAAGCAACAGTTCCCTCTCCCACCAATTATCCCTTGTGGCACCAGCTGCCCCAGGACACACCAGATCCTTCAAAGCCACCTGCATCTGGATGGACAGTGACCACTGGTCCCACTGGCCCCACCTGCACCTGGAGAGACAGTGATCATTGGTGTCACAGGCCCAAACTGCACCTGGTAGAAGAGCTACCACCATAGCTCCAGATCCCACCTATACCCGTTGGAGGAACAGATCGGTAGACAGCAGTGTAAGAATATATTTGACAATACAAAGAGCAGTATGGCAATACCAAAAAATGGTAGTTCTACAACAGCACTACTTGATCATTCTAACGCAGATGAAACAGAATAATATGACCTTGAAAACAACTTTATGGAGATGACAGAGGCTCTTAACGAGGAAAAGAAAATTTTCTTTAAAGAAATAGAGGAAAGGACAACCAAAAAGTTGGAAGAAATGAATAAATCCCTTAAAGAAATCAAAGAAAACCAAGAAAAAATAATCAAACAAGGGAAGGAAACATCCCAAAACTTGAAAAATAAAAGGGAGGAAATAAAGAAAACACAAATAGAGTAATTCTGGAAGTAGAAAATCTGGGTAAATGAACAGGAACTACAGATATAAACAGAACCAACAGAATGCAAGAGATGGAAGACAGAATCTCAGGCATTGAAGATACAATAGGGGCAATAGACTCATCAGTTAAAAGAAATGTTAATTCAAAAAAGTTCTTAACACCAAATATCCAGAAAAATCTGGGAAGCCATGAAAAGACCAAACCTAATAATAATAAGGAAAGAACAAAGTCAGCTCAAAGGCATAGAAAATATATTCAACAAAATCATAAAAGAAAGGTTTTACAACCTAAAGAAGGATATGCCTATAAAGGTACAAGAAGCATACAGAATATAACAATGATTAGACCCAAAAAAGGTCTTGTGCCATATAATAATTAAAATACTAAACATACAGAATAAAGAGAATATTAAGACCTACAAAGGAAAATGGCCAAGTAACATATAAAGGGAGACTTATCAGAATTACACCTGAGTTGTCGATAGAAACTCTGAAAGCCAGAAGGTCCTGAACAGACATTCTGCAAATACTAACAGACCACAGATGCCAGCCAATATTACTCTACCCAGTAAAGCTCTCAGTCACCATAGACAAAGAAAAAAAAAAGTATTCCTTGACAAAACCATATTTAAACAATAACTATCTTCAAATCCAACCCTACAGAAAGTACTAGAAGAAAAACTCCAACCCAAGGAAGTTAGCCGCACCCATAAAAACACAGGCAACTGATAAGTTCACATCAGCAATCTCCAAAGAAGGGAAACACAAAAACATTACAACCACCACCAAAAAAAAAATAATAATAAATAACAGGAATTAACAACCACTGGTCATTAATAACTCTTAATATCAATGATCTCAATTTGCCTATAAAAGACACAGGCTATCAGAAGGAATATGAAAAGAGTACCATCTTTGTGTTGCATACAAGAAACATACCTAAACTTCAAAACAGAAGTTCTGACATTAACTCAGAGTACAGGGTTGGTAAGAAATTTTCTGAGCAAATGTACTGAAAAAAGTAGGAATAGCTATCCTAATATCTAACAAAATGGACTTCAAGCTAAAATTATTCAAAAGAGACAAAGTGGATCAAAGACCTCAACATAAAACCAACCACACTGAACCTCCTAGAAGAGAAATTGGCAAGTACACTTGAACACATTGACGCAGGAAACCTCTACCTAAATATAATCCCATTAGAAACAATTAATACTGATACTGGGAACAATAATTAATTAATGGAACCTCCTGAAACTGAGAAGCTTCTCTAAAGCAAAGGACACAGTCAACAAGACAAAATGGCAGCCTACAGAATGGGAAAAGATCTTCACCAACCTCACAGC
>JAQHUG010000184.1:2359313-2369497 GCA_028555095.1 Dicrostonyx torquatus
GGTTCTTCCTTTCTCCCTTCTACCCCCTCCCTTTCACCTACCTCCTCCCCCAATCCCTACCTCCACCCCTGACTCTTCTTTAAATGATGTAATTGTCTCCACCTGTAAGGCAGAGACCTTGAGACAGACTTTGTAGGGTTATACATGCAGCAGGTGAGTTTGACCAAGCAAACAGACGAGGCTTATAATCACTATGCTGCTTCATTTTTAAAAATATACTTCTAATCTTCATTTTTAATAAATACAGTGGAAATTAAGCCAACCAATACATGTCAATCTTTAATTTGCTTTTTTCTTTACGCAGTATTTCCCCTCCATCTAGCAGAATGTAGTGGGTAGTTTTTTGGATAAGCAATACAGACTATAAGTGTGTAGCAGTTTTACTGGCTGCGCACAAGAAATGCTTTGCATGGGCTGTTTAGCAATTTGGCATACTAATGGTATTGAATGTTGTTTGCGGTAACATGTCTTCTTGAGCCTCCCGTAGCATACACAGCCTTGAAAGGATCAAAGAAGTACTGTCAGTATAGGTGTTACACTCCAAAATAATTCCTTCCTGATTTTCCCCATTAACTGGGTTCTAGCTCATCTTAACAGCGCTAGTCAACTGTATAAAGCTTCCTTTGCCTTTGCATATAGCTAATGTCACCACATTTCCTCCAGGATTTACAGAATTTAGAAGACTACAAGCATTGAAAAAGAAAGAAAAAGAAAACTCCTAACCCAGGGAGCTCTGCAAACAACTATTGTTAAAGCTCATTACAGTGGCAATGGAGAGAAATAGAGCATTCATGCTTTGGTTAAGGGAGAATGTGAATATCAAAGACAACTAGCACAGAGGATGGAAGCAGTGTCAAAGCGGCATGCCCAGCTTTGCTCTGGGGTGGCTTGTGCCCCAGTCAACAAACCCTTATATAGGAATTTCATGGAGTATGGCCAGGGCACGAAGCAGTTGGAGTGAAGTGGGAACTCACAGGGAGCAGTATCACGCAGTCAGGATTGGGAAATTTAGAAGCAGACACAGGATTAAGAACTCTATACCCCATTCTTTGTATCTCTACCTGTCATTTCCCCTCCCCTCCTCTTCCTTTGTGGTCCATTGTCCTCTAGATCTGACATCCATTATGGTTAGGGTTTCAAATCCTTAGGGAAGGAGCAGAACCCTCTGGCTTTGTTATTTAATTACCTCACATTCCAAACCTCCTCACAAGAAAGGCGGCAAGTTGTAGAGAGGAGCTGGGCTTTCTGATTCTGCTCTCTTGTTTGAGGTGTAGTTTATAAAGTAGCAGTGTGTGTGCACGCCTATGTTCACAGTATCCCACAAACAGGCAAACAGTTAGGGATGTCCAGGTTTAAAATCACATTCAACTGAGCCTAAAATATAAGTACTTTCCTAAATACCATGTTTACTATGTACAAATATGTGCTGAAGAAAAGAGATAACATTTGGTCATAAATGTATTATTTCTGTTGAAGTAGATCCCTTTCTGTGATCCAATACCAGAAAAATCAATAATAATAACATCAACAATAAGTAGAAAAGGGAAATGCCATTGTGGGGAGAAAAGTCTTTTTCAGGTCTTTACACAAAGGGCTTTTCTACATCACACTACAGTTTGTTTTTCTGTTATACAAGGCAAAGACCTATACCTTCCATTGTCCTCTTTACTTGCAATATTCACAGATCACATGACTACCCCATACCTTCTAGAACATGAATGAGGAGTCTTCAAATGGGTCTGACCTTTCTCCCTCATTGTCTCCCTTTTTCTGTTGTCATGTCATGACCTTTTTTCCCTTGAAATTGTATTTCTAATCATACCATACCATTTACATACTTGGAAATTTAAAATTATAACTATTTTGTCATCTATTATAATTCATTAGGATGTTTTTAAGATTAAGACTATTTCACTCGAGTGAGAAAGTAGATCCCTCCCACCCCATTTTTGGAGACACTAAGGTTATGGGGTTTGGATTTGACAAGTCAAATGAAGGAAGGACAAAGAAGATGTCAACAGCACCTATGTCAGCATACAATCTTCCCCTTGAAATTTATATAAGGAGTTTCAGTATACAGGCAAAGAAATTCAATTTTGTAGCTTATTACAGTTGAATGAGGAAAATTGGCTTGCAGAGTAATATCTTATACTATGTTACAGTGTTTAACTACACAAACATCAGGACACTAGAAGATATTCAGCTCTGTAAGGTTCATCATCTACAAAACTGAAGAGTAGCTTCAAAATGTTTTGTCTGTCTCCTGAGATATAATCACTAGCCAATAGTAAAGGGATTCATGGACTACTCCCTTGATGTCTCTTCCAGGGAGTGGGAAAAATTGAATTCTATCTAAAGCACCACAGAGAGACAGAGATGTATAGCAGTGGAAGAGATAGCCTGCAGTCTATGAGGACATTACATATGATTAATTGGAATGTCAAAGTTTTTACTTTGGATTATAGGGATATAATTGTATTCCTACCAAGACTCTATTTTATGTCTTTCTTTGTGAAAATTGCATCTGCTTCTTTAATGATCATACAGGGTTATCAATGGAACCAATATGTACAGAAGTCAGACATCCTACATCCCAAACAGCTAGTCACAGAAACTATGTGTAACAGAGATATGTATACAGCATTTAATAAATACCAAATGATTAACAGTGAAGGTGTGTCAAAAGAAATTCAGATATCCCTGAATTGATCTATATTATGATCAAAGGTGCATTGTTTTTTTTGGATTCATAAAACACTTATATAGATGAGTTATGTGCCTGTTAGACTCAAACAGCAAAAGATCTGTAGCATCTAAACCCAAGTTTGAGTCACAAGTAAAGACAGGAAATTAGTCATCATCCTCATACTTATGTAAGGACTAAATAAGTCCAAAGTCAAGAATCCCAAAGCAGAATGAAACCTGCTTCACAAAAGAATTCTGAGACTTTTAGTTGCATGATTAATTTAACCTGTGTTCATTGCATAGCCAGCTTTATACACCATGGTAGTACTCATGTTTAAAATACTGGTTGTATTTAAGGACAAAAAAAAATCCACACTGATTATCGAATTCCCCTTCATAAAGGTTACATGCCCAGTGAAGTTGTGTGGAGACCTGTAGACCCATTTTATGTGGAAAACTTTAATTATTCAACTCCCTCACAGGACTCCACTAGTGTTTAAAGTGTATTATTTTAGAATAAAGGTTTCACTTTGCCTGAGCATTAAGACTTAAAAAAAAAACATTTAACTTTGACATTTCATTTATAGGTATTTTAATTATCTGGATGGTTTCCTTTAAATGCTAGATGTAGGCAGAGAAAATTTGTACTTATATAGGAGAAAGTGCTTCTAGGAGTTCCTCATTTCCTTGTGTTATGAATTTTAATGCCTTACTCGGGTCAGGTTTTCATAGTCACGAGAAAGGAATGCATTGACCTTAAACTATTGTATATTTGTAACAGTATTTTTAGTCTGTTTGTTATGAGTAGATGGGAAATATATTTTGTTTATGTTTTCCTTTTCAAAAGTTCTTGCAGTAAAAGTGAGAGGGCCTCAGGCAGCCAAGAAAGGTTTCAATTTTTTGCTATTTTCTCTTTTTATTTATTTATTTATTCATTTATTTTTCTCAGGCAATAAGGTAGCAGTAAGACATGCTTAGCAAGGAAGGGTGGCAAAGTTGATAGCAGCTTTTTTTTTTTTTTTTTTTTGCAGTTAATAGTGGGCATCCACTTCAGTGTAAGGCAGGTAAAATTTCTTATCTGTGATCTCAGTTCTTGGAACCCTTGTATGCTGTCTCTCCAAAAGATAGTTTCAATTAGATGCTGACAGTGTCCATTGCTCTGAAACCATCAGGGACTTACCAGAGTTTACTACATGCTTCTTTGGTCATAGCTACCAGTCATCAGTGGTGCATCTCTTGTGTTTTATTCTTACCAACATTTAACCATATTCTTTACTCTTTTTAATACTGAGTCTTGACCAAGATTCATCAATGTTATAACGACTGTTACCCAACACGAAATGCTTCTTAAATATGATGTTAGCCACCGCAGGTAGGGCCAAGTTCATGCATAGATACATGAAAACGATTTTTTTTATTCGTGATTTCCAGATAATGTATGCCCTTCAAGATTATGTACCTGGATGTTTTTCAGTTCTACTATGAGAAACAGCCTTCCTAGAATACAGTGAGCATGTACTTCCTAGAATACAGTGAGCATGCGTGGGTACCTTCTGTGCAGGTAATCAAATATTTTTATAGTACAAGCCTGGCTGGATATAGTAATGGTGACAATGTGCCCTTTTAATTATTAAATAAATAGAAGTAAAGAATGTGATCACACATGAATAGCTTACATAACACTGCTTGGGGTTAGATTTTGATTTAGTATTGATAATTCACATGTTTTCTTTTTATTAACACTCCTATATCAATATGAATATACTATATTTGGAACATTTGTTTTATCATTTGCAACTCCCCTTTATTTTTCATCAGGAATAAGATTAGGCAAATATTTTCTCTTCCATTACAATGCTGAAGTAGAATTATTTTTTAAAAAATCAATGCCCAGAACATGAATAAGCATGATATGAACAAGTATTAAGTACTCAATAAATACTTCTGGGCTGGCTCCTGCTGGAAGTCCTTGGTTCATGTACACTGCCAACAATGCTTTGAGAACACGTTTGTGTCATGTGAAGTCACACCAAATTTCATGGAAACTTGAAAATATTAAAATGAATAACACTGCACCAGTTCTTTTTTTTCTATCAATATGAAATTAATCTGTAGCCCACAAATTTTAGGAAATGGGGGATTTAAAGGCCAGAACAATCTCCAGACTACTCTGTCCCCCACTCCTGAACACTGCCCTCCCTGGGCCTGGACAAGCCATCTGTTGCTCTGGCAGATTTACAGTTCATTCACACTGTGAGTGATAGGAAAAGGAAGTGAGCAGAGCTAATCAGAGCTAAGTAGTTAACGAGCACAGGGCTAACGAGCTGGTGAGTTAACGAGCTAAGCAGAGAGCTAATGAGCTGATGTTTCCCACTGCATGCAAACAAATACATCTTTCAGGTGATTGTTTACCTTGCCTGTACTTAGCAGATGCCCATAATGGCAGAGAAAGTCTTTGACATTTTCCAAACATCTCATTTAAAGCAGACTGTCTTAACTTCAGATTTAGGTGTGAGAGCTTTCTTTGCCACCATTGTGACCTTGAAATGAAGCAATCTTACTTTTTGGAATCAGGCTGATGATCACTCTTCATGTTATTTTGCATAAATATTGTGGCCATTTCCATAAAATTAATGTAGGTTACTTATTACATACTAATTAAAAGCAATGTAACTAATGATACGGGAGAGTAACACAAATTTTAAATTAGCTTCTGTCCCTCCAGTGTAGGTCATGTAGTTGCGAAGAGACCCAAAGGACAAATGAAAGAACAGAGAAAATGTTCAGCACTTGACATCAGTAATGATAGATATGGGGATTTACAAACCAGTATCTCCACCGAGTGATTCAGTCCAGGAAGAGATGAGATTTGTGTGCCTAGGGAAAGTCATGCTTAGGGAATATGTCACAATTCATATCATGCCTTCTCAAGGTGACACTGTATATAAACTAGAAGCATGGTCACTGTTGAGTAATTATGTCACCATTATCCCTAGTATTATTTTTGCAATTGATTGTAAGCCACCTTGGTTTGAGTATGGTAGGCACAGGTGAATACCTTTGCAACTTATGTGAGAGCAGGCCCAGTGGATTGGTAGATACTCTTGGTGAGTCACCTGACATTATAGAGAAAAAGAATTTACAGCCTGGCTGTTCTATTGTACCTGATGGGATGAAGCAGGTGAATCTTGTAAATTTCTCCTCTGCCACCTACCTGAGAAGAAGAGTAAGATGCTACATGACCAAGGTGGTTTTAGATGTTGCTTTCTTTCTCTTCATTACCCTATGTAAACTAAGGTTTTTGTCCTACCCGGTTCCTGCAGTCATTAAATCCCAAAGAAATCACACAGAGGTCTACATTAATTATACATAGAGTAGCCTATTATCTCAGGCATCTTATTAGCTCTTATAACTTATATTAGCCCATAATACTTGTCAGTGTTAGCCACGTGGCCTAGTCCCATTTTGGCAAGGCAGTCACATCTTGGATACTCTGTGTCTGGGTAACTATTTCAGACTGAGTCTTTCTACCTCCCAGAATTCTCCTGTTCTTGTTGCCTCACCTCTACTTCCTGCCTGGCCATCCCTTCTATACTTCCTGCGTGTCTACTGACCAATCAGCATTTATTTAAAATACAAGTGACAAGGTACAGACCATTGTCCCACAGCAACATTGGAGTACTGAGGCTCATCCTTCAGTGTTAGCCATGACTGAGAAGGCAACAGTATCAACAATAAAATTCAACTTCTCAAGTATCAGTGGTATCAAAGATGAAAAACTAGTTTATGCTTGTGTTTTGTAAGTGGACATGTTTCTGTTTCTTATATAATTCAGATGTTTGAAACTGCCTGTTTGTTATTGCTTAGGCATTTATTTCAATCCCTTTGTTTTATTACTTCTCCTATGTACCCCCAACTTGTCATCATTTCTGGTTTGTCATCATTCAGTAAGTGTTTCTTAGGCTAGAAAAAGAACACAAGCTTCTTTTTTTTAAAGTGGTAATATAAATGAAAAAGTAATGAATGATTTTATTAATTCTATATCTCATTGTAAAAGAACTTCACACACCAATGGAAATAACTATTAGGCATCCCCAAGAAGGAACAACACAAAAAAGTCAAATGATAATATTTACCAGTAAAATAAGTAGCAAAACCTACTTTTGCAAAAATAGACACAAATTAGAGCAAGAGACATCTATATTGGTTTTCTGTCCTCTGATATTTACCTTAAATTCATTCATTCAATCTTGATTTAAATTACAATGTATTGGTAATGGAGCCCACTCAATAATTCTATTATAGTAACCCAAAATTACAGTGGTACAAGAAAAGAGGGAGGATCCAGACAGTTTAAATGGAAACATCAGGAGAAATAAGGGAAAAAAATGTTTTTAAGAACCTAGCAAAAACAAAAAGTGTGAAGAGAAAGAAGTGCATCTTGATGTAAAAGACAAGCTATTTTATAGAAAACGTTCAGGCTAAGGGGTGTTCAATTAAAGGGTTAGAAATTGACCTGTGAGTTAGTTATGGAATAAAATAAAGATTTATGCTCAGCATATAGAAATCAGTTGCAAATAATGTGACTTTGTGATTCTTAAAGCAGAAAATACATTTCCCTGCTCCCTGTTCTCTCTTACTGTGTTTTCACCATTCCTGTGATCAGGCAAGGATTCAAGTGCAGGGAGTGGGAAAACAGCCCAGTCACATAACCTTCAAAGTTCTGCCTGTGGGATGTGCTGGGGTAAAGGTGGTACAGAGATTGTGAGAGTGGCTAACCAATGACAGGTCCAGCCTGAGACTCCTATCCTGAGATTGATCCCACTCTTAACACAGCTTAGAGAGCTAAGACACAGAGGCTGGATGTCCCAAAGTCCTAGAATAGAACCAAACATGACTAGAGGGAAAAAATGTCAATATAATGATGCCTATCAATGTTCTGCTGTACTCATAGGTACCCATCCCAATAATCATCAGTGAGGCTTCACCTAGTAACTGGTGGCACCGGATGCAAAAATCCACAGTCGAACATTAGTGCTTAGGCCAAACTTAGGGAATCTTGCTGAAGAGCATTGGAAGAAATGTAGGAGCCAGAGGGGTTAAGGACATCACAAGAAAACCCACAAAACCAACTAACCTGGACTCATAGGCACTCACAGAGACTGAACCAACAACCAGGGAGCCTGCATGGTACTGGCCTAGAACCCTGGCATATATGCTACCGTTGTGCAGCTTGATCTCCTTATGGGACTCCTAACTGTGGGAGCAGGGGCTGTCTCTGTCTCTTTAACTGACTTTTGCGATCCGACTCCTCATACTGGATTGCCCTACCCAGTCTTAAGAACCTCTAAGAACCTCTATAGAACCTATATAGAAATCAGTTGCAAATAATGTGTACTCATAGGTTCTAAGCTGAGGTTCTTTCTCTTACTACAACTTGATATGCCATGTTTGTCAACATCCATGGGAGCCCTGCACTTTTTTGAACAGAAACAAAGGAGGAGTGGATGTGGGGTAGGGGAGAAGGGAGGTGGCAGGGAAGTACTGGGAGGAAAGAAGAGAGTGAAAACTGAATTCAGGATGTAAAATTTTAGAAAAAATAAAAGCTGTTATTTCTTGTTAGTAGTAGCAGTTAATAGTCATAGAAAACAGAGCACAACATTTTAGCTTTGGCTGCAGTTGTCGACAGGGAGGGTAAGAAAGAGACACTAGGGAAGGAGAGAGAAGGCAGAAAGGAGGCTTGGGAAAGTGTACAATTTCATTTTCTCTGACTTGGTAGGTGAATGAAAGTTCTGTCATGACATAAAACTTCTTTAACATAAATAAAACAGTAGAAAATGTCCCTTGGGCAAAATCTGACATGGGTATTGATTTGCATGTAACCAATCAAACCGAGGGACGATCAATTTTCTTAGCTGTAAAATGAAGATTAATATTTTAGTTTTCTCCCCTGAGATTAATTTGTTAATCTTTAAAATCCCAAGTGTAAAATTGCTTATATATGGTAAGAGCTCAATGTATTCCTCAAAACTAGTGTGGAATTGTGTAAATAAGATCTAAAGGAAAACTTGATGTAGACTTGGACCTTTTACTTAGTCCAACTATATGAAGATATACAGATACAAACACACAGACATACACATTGTTTAATTTACAGTCACGATGTGTTACAGTTAGAAGGACATATGATTCTAGCAGCCAACAGATGGTCACCTGTATGAGTGGGGCACATAAATTTTACTGTAGCAATAGACAGCAAGAGTTTCACAGTAGTCTCACAGATGCATAAACAATGCTGATCATAATTGAGATGACACCTCACTAGCAGGGAGCCTTCCTGAGAATGTTTCAGGACAAAGCTTCCAATATGGTTTTGAAAGACTCCCAGCTTTTGCATGACTAATGCTAACACTTTTTTAAACTATAGTATGATTGAGTTCTTCTTAGTTATGTAATGTTAGAAATTTGGAGAGCTACTTAATATATAGCTATACATTTAATTTAAATGCATGAACTGAGTAGAAGTTAATGCGATTTTGAAATTTCATTATGTTTTTACTTAAAATAATACTGAGTTTCTTGGATTGTATGTTTATGTACCCTCAGAATTCCTGTTGAATCTCTAACCCAGTCTAGGTAAGTAGAGATGGATTCTTTGGGAACTAATTAATGTTGTAAGAAGGTTAAAGGTGGCACCCTCATGGTAGCATTAGAGTCTTCAGATGAGTGGACACTAGTCATTGTCCTTTCTTTACAAAGTGTGAGTGCACAGAGACAAATCATTTCCATTATTATAAGTGAAGCATTCTGGTAACTTGGTTTTGGACTTCAGTCTCCAACCTGTATAACAGGTATGTCTGTTTTATAAGATGTACATGCCATAGAATTTTGTAACAGCTTGGCAACCTAACTAGCTCATTTAAATCACAATTTAAAATAAAAGTTTAAATTAGAACAATGAAACTCACTCTGTAACCAACTTTCTGTCCACTATAATGTAGTGCAACATTTGTTTATTTTCATTCATAATTTGAGCATGGCTACAGACCATAGCAATGCCCAGTTTGGAAGTCACCTTTACTTGAGTAAATTAAGTTGATACATGCTTTACAATTATACCAAACTCTTTTTATGAACATGTGGTGCCCAATAGATTTCTGCTTACTTACAAATGTATCTTAACTTGTGAAATTTTCTGATCACAGATAATGATATGGTGAATAAGCATTATAGACATACCTTCCATGCCATGGGTGGTATATGCTATCCTTGGAATGAATGTTGCATTTTAAATTATTATTATTATTATTATTATTATTTATTACTGTCACTAGGTATATTAATAATATAGCCGGTAGCATTTTTGAATGGCTCTGTTTGTAGTTGGTAACCCTCAATTTATACCTGTTTTTTTCCTTCTGTTGAGTAAATCAGAATGTCCTTCCTACCTATAAACAAGACCCAATCCAGAATGCATCTTTAAAATACTATTCAAAGCC
>JAQHUG010000184.1:2372842-2402737 GCA_028555095.1 Dicrostonyx torquatus
CTTGGTAGTCACCTCTCTGTATGCTGTTGAGCCTAGCAGTCACCAGGAAACCATTTTTGACTCCATGTTCCTAACTTTTCAAAAGCTTTCTCAGGCCTTAGATGGACATGCATGGACAGATGTTGGGCATTGCGTATAGATGGATCTTTATTTTTTTTGGGGGGGTGGGACTAGCTTACAAAAATGGCACAGACACTTATTATTAATCATGAAAGCTTGACCTTAGCTTAAACTTATTTCCAACTAGCACCTATAACTTAAATTGACCCATATTTTATGTGGCTTGGTTAGCTTCACTCTGTACTAACCATCCTGCTTCCTTTCTGACTGGCTGGCAACTCTATGTTTCTTCCTCTATGAGTCCTTTCTGTCCCCAACTAATGGCCATGTAACACTTTAATAAACCAACCACAGTGACACGTCTTTACACAGTGAAAAGGAATATTTCACAACAGGGGATGACTATCAAAGACACATTACACATGGCTTTCTTCTCTTGTATATGATAGGAAGAATGCTGCAATTTAGGAAGGAAGAACAAAGGCTCATCTCCTGTGTCCTGGTTTCCAGGAAAGGTGTGCTTTTTACATGGTGCACACATTATCTTCCTTCTTAACTTGCTTTATGGATATTGGTATATGTATATACCAAAGGGATCCTTGGCTACTTGCACTTTCATTTTTTTATCAGTGAAAGGAGGTAGCTGGGAACTCAAAAGTAGTCATCAGAGGCAGTTGCTATATTTCTGCAGCATTTTATCGTGTCTGTATTCACATTTTAACATTCTTAATTATAACTTGAAAGTAACCAAGGTTATCATCTGATTATTTGGTGTTACGAAATAGATATAAATGGAGCCACATAAAATTAGAGCCTATACAGGTTTGTCTGTATAAGGGAAGAAAGAATATTTCATTATGTGTATACAGATATTATATTAATCACTTTCTCATTGCTCGAACAAAATACCTTTCAAAAGCAACTTAGAAGTGATTTTGTGAGTAGACTGAGGTTGAATGGGAATGAAAACATATGTGATCAGGTTAGGCGGCATACAGAGAGTATACTGAAAGAGACCCTTGGAAATGGGGTGCGTCTCAGGTAAAATCCCTGTGCAAGGGAGTCTCCCAAGAATCTACAATGATGATCCCAGCTAAAACTTCTAACATAGCAGATATGTAGCCTGAACTGTCAATCTCCTGTGACTAGATTGGTGCTTAGCCCAGTTGTTATCAGAGAGGCATCATCCAGCAACTGATGGAAACAGATGTGCAGATGTAGACCCACAGTCAAACATTAGGCAGAGTTTGGGAATCTTGAGAAGAAAAGAATTGTAAGATTCAGCGGGTCAAGGACACCACAAGAAAACTCACAGAATTAAATAAACTGGGCTCATCAGGGCTCAAAGAGACTATACTGACAACTTGGGAGCCTTCATGGTATTGACTTAGGCACTCTGACTTAATACTACAGTTATGTAGGTTTGTCCTCTTGTGGGACTTCTAACAGCAGGAACAGGGATTGTCGCTGACTCTTTTACTGGCTTTTGGGACCCTACTCCTCACACTGGGTCACCTTGTAGAGCCTTAATAATATATAGGGAAGTGCTTAGTCTTACTGCAACTCGATATGCCATGTTTTCTTGATACTCACGGAAGGAAGACCTACCATTTCTTAAACATAATGGAGGAGGAGTGCATGTGGGGTTGGGAAGAGAGAGGGGATATTGGGGAGGGGGACTGGAAGAAGAGGAGGAAGGGGAAACTACAGCTGGGATGTAAAATAAATGAATACATAAATAAATAACATTTATAAAGGGAAAAAGGAAATTTAGGCTCTTAGTCTGTAGATCAAAAGAAATTAATTTTCTTTGGGGGGGGGGAGAAACTCAAGTCAGAAGCAGAAGGCCAATTGGAAACACAGTTAGAGTGCAGAAATAAACACAACTGTCCAGTTCGCTTCCCCTTTTTTACTCAGCCTATGAACCCTCCCTAGATCACATGCTGCTCACTTTTAGGGTAGCAATTCCTTTCCTTAGTGAAACCTTTCTGAGAGCATCCTGGCAGAAACACCTATAGGCCTGCTTTCTAGATGGAGCTTTACAGTGAACATTAACCATAACACATACACACACCCCATCCACATAGACATAAAAGGTATTATTCTCCTTAACCAAGGGTAGGAGACCATTGTAAAAAATTATATTAAAAATAAAATTTGACAGTTGTACAGTAAAGACCGAAATTCAAGAGGGAGTAGGGGGACAAACACAATGTAAGAAAGGTAGTGATTTTAAACATCTTTTTTTTTTTTATTCCAAAACTATGTTGAAAATCATCCTTTCTGGTACCTACATGTTGTTATGGGCTTTAAAGAATAGTTCTCAAATATTGCTTCATTTTATTCCTTCAACCAAACATAAAAGTAGACCCAAGAGATTGAAATTTTATGTTTTAAATAAGGGAAAGGATCAGCAAGATATTTTAGCAATCTTTAAAAAAATGTGACTATAGAATAGACTTAGATTACAAGCCTCCATGCAAGTCAGCAGCATTGTTTCTTTTTTTTCTTACTGTTTTTTTTTTTTTTATCAAAACTTATATGTGTCCTTTGGAAAGAAATTAAATGGGTTATGAATTTTGTTTTCTGAAACAGTGAAGTTATTTATTGAATGAAATGTTTTAGTCTTGTAAAAAACATGCTAGTCTTGAAGACCACCTGATTGTAATTATTGCATGCACCAAACCTGACAGTTAAAAAGCTAAAGAAAGGAAACATTTGAAAACGTGGGTTGCAATGATGCCAATAGCAAATCCATTGAGAACATGCCTATATATAATGTAAGTGTACAAAAAGCTCATGCTGTTTTCTCTTTCTCTATATGCTATCCTCTGGCTCCCAAGTAAATGCCTCATTTTAAAAGCCTTTGGAATAATTGCTGAGATTTTTTTTTCTCCCTCTTGAAGGATGCAGTTGGCAATACTTGTTAGAACACCTGTTCAGAGCACATCCAGGTTCTCAAAGCCACTCTCCAGGGAAGTGATTTCAGGCTGTGCTTCACAGCATGGGGCTTCCTGCTAAGAACTCTTTGAAAAATCTCTGATATTCAATTGCAGGGCACTCATATGTTGATGATGTTGTTATTGTTTTTGTTTTAGTACCATCTTCTTACATTAGTGTTTCATGAAGTCAAACAAAGATTCAACCCTCCTAGCTCCTATCTTCAATTCATCCAACCAAGGCAATTTCACATCGTTTCCAAGACTCTGAAGCTGCTCAGAAAGAAGATGCCAGAAGTATCATTCGGCATTCATTACCTAGGCCACCTTTTTTTCAACATGCAATTTAATTCAGTATTTCACAGATAATTTTGATATCTCCATTTTTTTTTACCTGTCGAGTGTCACTGTCTCTTTTTCTGATTCTAATCCACTGTGCTAGTCTGCCATTTGTTGACAATGAAGGCTTTCTCATGCAGGTGATCTCTGTGACGTTCAAGGATCATACTTTTCTTGCTCTTTTGTCCCATGGCTAGAATTATAGAAGGTTCTTGGCCTTTAAGTAACCTACATTACATCTTTATTATCAGCCCTCTAGGATTCTATCATGATGGTGAGGATGGTGACGATAATGGTGATGAAGCTGCTCCAGAAACACTCTAGCTGAATGGACTGAAATACTTTCTATGGGACCTGCCTCATAAGTTACTCACTTTATGCTGTAATTTCCTGAAATTCACATGTTGAGTAAACTTTTTTTTTCTAATTAGAATGTTGGGGAATGGTTGGCCTAAGTTTCTGTGTGAGGTGATGCTGGACTCTGTGAATACTAAACTGGCAATTTCCACACTTGCCCCATAAGAATATTGGGATTCTTTTGGCAATTTAACATAGTAGGAACATGGGGGAGTTTCAGAGTATATCTTTATTTTAACTCTCTTTGTCTTGTTTGCAGGCTGGATTTAAGAGGTTCAAGAAGAGTTCTCAAATACTACTTTGATTGCTGTCTTGTGATCAACTGATGAGTCTGAAATAAATCCTCCTTACCTCTGACATGCTTGAGCCCTAAGAATATTTACCTCATTGTGGAAAAAAGTAGCTGACTTCGATCCTAACTGAGATGCTTTTACCTGCAATAATCTTTCACAAACAAGAGCAGGAAGATCATAAGCTCGACCCTGTGTTTATAAATTCTGTCACTACTTCCTAGACAGGTCCCTGGGAAGCCTCTATTAGCTGTTTCCCAGCTCATCAGGCATGAAGTAGAAATAAAGTTTCAAAACCCATGGTAAAAAGTTAATCAGATGTCTTCTATCTTGAGGAAATATGGTGTGATATTAAAGTTCAAGTATGAGACACGACAGGCAAAGTGTGTGGGATGCCACTCCTGTGGAGGAGGACTGATTCTCCCACACAGGCTGTCAACCCCAACCTCTCTGCGTGCTTTCTTCTATTGAAACCTTTCTTTATCGTAATTGTTTGTATCAGAAAACAGCCTGGAATACTACTCCGTGCCTATGCTGCCAATTGACCCCCATGTCAAATATTAGGCTCACAAACCACTTCTGATCAGCCTGTTTTAAAATGCCCTGCCTGTCCAGGATCTAGTAACTGCATAAGATTATGTTATGGGAACACCATACTTTGAAAATAAGAATCCCGGGACCCTCTTTGGTCCAACCTCACAGTTGATAGTTCCAAAGCTCTAGGAACAGAACAGTCTACATTTGTTAAATATGCAATAAAAGTCAGCCACTTGGAGTTTGCCTCCAGAATATCTCCTAAATGAAGTGTACTGAATTACGCATTTCCTAAGATAGTTGCCTTAATTTGAATTTTCATTGCTGTGAAGAGACACCATGACCACAGCCACTCTTATAAAGAAAAACATTTAACTGGGGCTGGCTTACAGTTAAGAGGTTTAGTCCATTATTTTCATGGAAGGAATCGTGGCAGCATGCATGCAGACACAGTGCTGGAGAAGGAGTAGACAGTTCTGCATCTTGAACTGCAAGAGACAGAAGGAGAACTGTGTAGTGGAAGTAGATTGAGAATATATGATACCTCAAAGCCTGTTCCCACCATGACACACTTCTTCTAACAAGGTCACACCTCCAAAAAATGCCACTCCTTAGGGACCAGGCATTTGAACACCTGAGTCTATGGGAGTCATATCTATTCAAAATACCACAATAATCTAACAGTTGTAACAAAGGTTAAATGTGGAGGGGAGAATGAAATATGATCATATCTACCCACATTTGCTCCATTAAACTCCCTTCACATCCCAAAACTTCCTTTCTTCTTCCTCTTCCTTTTCTACTTCCTCCTTTTATTTTTCTTCTCTTCTTCTCTCTCTCCCTCCAACTCTTCTTCTTGTTTGTATTACTCTATGTGTGTAGGTATGGAGTCTATGGATGGGTCATCAAAAACCTGTCAGTGACCACACATTCAAAAAAGAATGGTTCTCTCTACCAGCAACTACCCACTGCCGGGTGTTTCTTTTTTCATTTTTTTCTTTCTTTCTTTTTTTTTTTTTTTTTTTTTTTTTGGTTTTTCAAGACAGGGTTTCTCTGTAGCTTTGGATCATGTCCTAGAACTAGCTCTTGTAGACCAGGCTGGTTTCGAACTCACAAAGATCCTCCTCCCTCTGCCTCCCGAGTGCTGAGATTAAAGGTGTGCACCAACACCGCCCGGCTTAGGAGTTTCTTAGTAAGTAACTTATCCTGGAAATCATCCACTCAATCAACCCTGGGATTTTGATTGGATTGAAGTTATTTATGTTATAGGTCTTGTCCAGGTTACTACAGCTGGTGTGAGATCATCATTATAGTAGCTATGCCATCTCCAGGTGACAACATTTCATAACACTTATCTTCATGTTGCTTCTCCATTATCTTTTCTGTACTGCTCCCTGAGCCTTAGTAGTGGTTGGTTAATGTAGAAGCTCCATTTTGATTGAAGTTTGTCAAACTTTGTAATGATTCATTTTTATTATCTGAGAATTTCATACATGTATAGAATACATTTTGATCATGTCTGCCCCTCAGTTCCCTCTGATCTAATTCCTTCTCCATTCTCCCACCACACAACTCTTTTCTCTCAGCTTCATATGCTTCTTTATTTTACTTATGTCCTTTTCCCATGGAGCCTACTCAGCAGTGGTTGTAGGGATGTCTTCTAGAACAAAGGTAGTTTCTCCGTGGCAGAATCACTGTAGAAAATTTACTCTCTATACCAGCATCTGTTTATTACCCATACCCAAAGATAAGCACATCTCTTAACTCTCATTCTAGAGGCTTTTAATAGTATTAGATATTAGTGATAAGAGACCCACAACTGATCACTGTGCAGTGAATCTAAGACATATATATTTCTTGCCATTACTCTTAGTAAGTAATATTAAGAGGGATATGAAGTCAGAGGCACACTGAAGTCAAGAACTGTTTCCTATTGTCTGCGATTTTAATGGTTATTGGCCTGTTAACTCTTAACTGAAGCCACCAAAGGTTCTGTATCTCAGCAGCAAGGTGATCCTCAATCCCTATTGTTCTAAGATGTAGAGCAGGGTAAATGTGTGTGCCTTCAGCCATCTGCCAGGATGATGGAAGCTCCTTCTCTTCCAGAGCTTGTCTTGGCATTTTAGGGTGTGACTACATACTTTCTGAATTATTCTCTTCATATTTTATCAGATATTAACTTATGAATACTTGAGTCAAAGAACATTATTTTACTTTTGTCTTTGTTTCTTGTGCACCCTGAGCAAAGGTTGTATCATTGAACTATGTCTCAAATACTTTTTCATTTTGTATTTTATTTTAAAAAAGGACTTGATTAAATTGTCCAGGTAGGCCTTAGACAAATTGTTCCTTCTCTGTCACACCCATAATAGTGAAGAATGTGTGTCTGTAACCCCAGGCACCACTTCACAGTAAAATCCTTTGAACTCCTTAAGACAGAAGAGACTGCCCTTTATTCAAATGTGGCTTTCTTTGTTTGGTGTATTACCTTGAGTGGCAATCAGGGATAGTTTCATTCTGCTCAATAGCTATGTTTATATTTTTGTCTTTTCTCTCTTTTTGACAAAGCATGTTATTATTATTTTTTAAACCTCATACAAACCTTCATTCCATGAGGGTAATTATAGCACCTGATTTGGAGTCTGTATCTAATCAATGCTTGCTGAATAATTGATATGAAAAATTGACTTACATGTCTTGACTCCCAGAACGATCCATCCTTCTGTCTTACAAGTAACCAGCTCTGTTCATTGCCAATATTTCCTTTTGATAACTTATTGCTCAGATTCTTCCCATGAGAGCTTTTTTCCCCCATCTCTTCCGAATATTGTCATGTCTATCTCAAGTTTATCAAAAAACTGCATATAAAACATAGGGAATGGGGCAGTGCTATTTCTATAAGGGGAAAAGAGATAAACAGCATAGCAACTAAGGTGTGGGTAGTTCTCACAACTGAGAGGGGTGGGTGAACACCAGTACAGAGAGTGCAGAATCCTTTCTCTATCTCTGCTGGAAGAGATAACAGATTCCCAACAATACTATAAGTACTAACAAATTCAGACACAATAAGCATCCATTCCTGAGGAAAGACTATATTTTCTTTATCTCCTAAAATAATTAGGAGTCCATCATTAAATATAATAAATGCATGTAAGAAATCAAGGAAAAAATAGGTAGGACATAGGATTGAAAAGAACTCTACATTATTTAAAATGTATTCTTGCTAAGCAAGCAATAAAGGATGATGAGTTTATTGATACAGTCTCCCTCAGCCTCTCCTCTTTTCCCTCATCTTTGTCCTTTAAGTGGTTGGGCTGTGATGTCTAAGTTAGAGGTCTGGTGGAGGATCTGACTGTCTGCCATTAACCATATATCCCATAGATACTAACAGTAAATGCATAGCAGAAAAATAATGATTTCTGAACAGAGTAATGTTTAAAATGATGATTGTTCAGTAATTACTACTTGCTTCATGAAATTACTTTTCCTTCCTTCCCTTTCAAATAACAAATTATATTTTAGAAAGCTAAAGACTTCAAGTGTCAAAATTTCCAAATGTCACTCTTCCCAATATCTGAGTACATGAAGATAAGACAGTATAAAAGAAAAAAAAAAGAAAGAAACACAACTTTCTTGTACTTATTAGAAAATGAAAAAGGAATTATGTGATATCCAGGATATGAGAGATTCCCATAGAGATGTCCCTTTCCTTAATGAGAAATCACAGAGAAGGCCACCACCGCTTGCCCGGATACTTGGGCTTATCAGCAGGTCTCAGAGTTTAGGCTTCTGTGATATTGAGTGAAGATTATAAGCCAGATGGGCCACGGATTCCGTCAAGCCTTCTTGGCAGCTGCTCTCATTACAAAAGCCAGCGAGCCTTTTCCAAAAAATAAGAATGTGAAGCAAATTGGGCTTATAGACCCTTATAATGCAATTGCACGCAGAGATAGGGGCCTGAGCGGGCAGGCAGAAATATTATTGATGGCTGGTGAAAACAGGGAATAAGATGTTATTAAGGCAACTCAGAGATAGATATCGATAGCTAATATAAAGCCTTTATTGGTTTACAGGCTCTAGGAAAAAGGGTTCACAGCTCCGACCCTTCACTTTGCTTTTAATTTCACTGGAGGTGCAAAGTTCATGAATAAAACATATCTTCACTCGTCATCCTTGCTGATATTAGTCACTGCTTTCTCTGCCTCTTGTTCACCAGAAGCAAGAGACTTACAGTAGCAACACGAACCTCAGAAGCTCTTGCTGAAACACAGATTCTCTCTGTGTAGCGACAAAGAATTGTGATTTACTAGACAAAGAATAAAATGGATTTAAAGGGACATTTATGGAGCAAATAACCAGATGTATTGATGATATGATATCTAAAAGAGCTCTTGTAATCACATGGAATGGACTAAACTCTGAGTCCACATCCTAAACATATTAATAAGAAACAACTCATGTTGTTTCACACTTAAGAACAGTTTTAGAATAAGGCTCAGACAGAAGATTTAACTATCATTTTCCCCAAGACTATGCTCTAAGTTTCTATTGTCCAGGCTTGACCATGCCAGTAATAGTTTGTTCAGTGTCTTCCATTCTAACACAAAAAAAGAGTCGTTAGAATGCATACCAAGCTGAACAAACTAAATATATGCTTTTACCTTTAGCTTTCTACTATAAATGAATTATGCTTTAGTCCATATTATTAGCTGTATTCCACATCACAAGTACTTGAGAAATAGGCCACATCTCTGTACTTTCTACTCCCTTTGTCTAGTCCAAAGAAATGTAAAAAGGCTAAAGACCCACCATTTGCTGATATCTGTACAGAACTGACTGTATCAGACTCTGCAGTGTCAACTCCACCTACACAAGAACTCCATGATCATACATGAAGCCAACTTTTGTTCAAATATAGTTGAAAAAAAGGTATGTAGACTAAATAGGTACAAGCATTCATTTATTTTTATGGTTTATTAAATGTCATATTTAATAAGTGCTTACCAAACATTTACCTTATAAATATTCTAACATTAATTTAAAATAATGGGTTCATGAGTGTGGGATGCAGAAAATACCTGTATTCTGGGGTCTTTGAGGTCCTGGAGTCACCCTCCCATGGGCATTATTCTGACTGTAATCCAAAGAAAGTGTTCACGGACCTTGCCACTGTGAAATAATTTAGCTACTGAAGTTGCTTGGCTATTCTCAGACTGTCCCACCAAGTTCGGGATATGCTAATCATATTTTATCTCCAATCTGATTTTTATATACTTGGAGTGTAGTGCCTCATGTATGCATGAACACTTGACAGTTACAATTCATATCCACTCCAGTGAGCACCTCTGCCATTAGCACTCCATGAAACATAGGAACTGGAAGATGGCATTTTCTAAACGTTGGTTTAAATTTCAGAAACATTTTTTGAATAATTGTGTCAACAAATAAGTATATTTGCTAATGAACATGGGACAGTACTAATTATACTAAGTAAGTTATAAAACAAGAGTATACAAAATTGAGAAAGAGATTTGTTGGGGGCAGGGGAAGCTGAAAGCATGTAGTGAGGGTGGATAGGACAAAACTACATTGTTCACATGTAAGAAATTTTCAAAAGTCTTTAAAATAATTACAATATCTTCATTTTCTAATATTTTTCAAATGCTTTTGGGAACCACTGACATTTTAGATAAAGTTTAATTTGTCAGACATTCTATTTCAATTTCTTATAGCTTTATCTTTTATGTAAACAAATGAAATTATTTCACAAATGCCTGCCTTCATTTCATCTCCAAATTTTATCATATTAAAAATAAGTGTTTTCAAGTATCTTTTGTATTTTGCCTCCAGGCTTAAAATAATACAGATACCTTACCTCATAGATGACTGTAAAGAACTATACTAGTAAATACTAAGAGAGTTGATTTATTTAAAGAGATTTTGAGAGAGCTGGGAGATGGTGACATAAATTTTAATCCCAGCACTTCAGAGGCAGACGCAAATGGATCTCTGTGAGTTTGCCACCAGCCTGGTCTACCAGAGAAAGTTCCAGTACAGGCTCTAAAGCTATAGAGAAACCATGTCATGTCTCAAAAAACAATATATATATATATATATATATATATATGTATATGTATATGTATATGTATATATATATATATGTGGACTTTCAATAATAAAGTAAATGCTGAGAGGAGTAGGCACTCTGGGTTGCAGTAGACATTCAGCATTCAGGAATACATATAAAAGGCAAAATATGAAAATGTCATAAAATACTTGAGTATTTCCTTCATAACCATTGCAGAGTGAGGAAATCAACTGCTTATTTTTCACTATCTATGCAAATAAATGAAGGAAAGCATGTACTTACCTGTGCACGTTATCTTAGAGAATGAATCAAGTGGAGAAAAATTCCATGAGCAGATGCCGATGTCTGCATGTCCTAGCAGAACATTCTCAAAACAAACATCATAGTCACTGGAGGTAGAGCTCTGTATTTAACAGAAGAGGCCAGGAGTTACTTGGCCAATGCCTATATGTTTCTAACAACAAAATTTGCATAGAGTGATTGAAGGGAGAGATAAACTACATTAATGTAATACATTTTACATCTGTGCCTATTATTGCAGTAAGGTCTTAGTGACCTGGCTTTGTCATTGACTGACAAAGAGGTCATTCTCTATCTAACACCATTTCTGTTTATTTAGATATCAGTCTCTTTCCAGGACCTGCCCATACAAAGTTACTTATGCAGATGTGAATAGGAAATTGTAATTTTCATAGAATGTCTATGAAATGATGACTCCATTTCAAGATGATACAAGCAAGAATAAGGGCTTTAGGCTCTCCCTCTTATGGAACAATATTCACAAGTGATCGCATGCAGAATCTTACATATATTTTTCATATTTTATTTTTAGCCTGGACAGGAAGGCTCATAATCAGTGGGTGTGTCTTTATATTTAAGCAATCAGATTTAGATTCAGAAGTTTTATCAAAAAAGAAGGGGAGAAATTAGGAGAAGTTTATTTTCCAGTCCATTTCAGAGCAGCAGTATGAATGACATCCTGGTCCTCTCTCATTTCAACTCATACCTTCCAAGGTGTGTTCGTTTGTGAATGTGTGCATGTGTGTGAATCTTGTGTGTGAGAAACAATCTGGTAACTTTCTTCTCACATACATTTGCATGACATGTGTGTATATGTGTACATATTCACACATACAATCTTGTGATCACTTCTTTTTGGATAATCTACTTGGAACACATTGAGATTTGGGAATGCCTATATGTGCTTGCCTGTATATGCCTTTTCTAACTTATTGCTGTTTTCCAGTTAAAGTGTTGTCCCTGAGTCCTAGGATCCAAAGAAGACCACCACAGAGCCACACTTGCGAATGCAAAAGCAAGGTTTTGTTTATTAGGTATGTTCTAGCATGGGTCCTCTGTCTCTCATTTTGACACAGTAGATAGAGGGAGAAGGACTCTGTCTACTATTGTAAGGGGTATATAAAGACAAAAACCACAAAACAGTCACAAGATTACAGTTTCAAAATAAAAAAATTACTTATCCTATATCGTAATTGGCTAAAGATTAGGTAAAGTTCAGCTGTTAGTTCCTAATAGACTATTATTATCTAAGGGGGATAGCAATAGCCCCCTCACCTGATTACATCCTCCAGACATCTGCTGACCCTTTGCTAACTATAGGGGTTGTCTGAAACCTTACCCAGTTGATAGGGGAAGTTGGGTGGTCAACATTCTCTGTATTACTGCAGGTGGGGAAAATCTGCTGCACTCCGCAACTTTGGGTCTTTATTAAGTAATAATTCCCCTAAAGAGGGCTCCTGCAGCCTTCAGCTTCTTTTGGAGGCCTTTGTTGGTCCTCCTTCAGCCTTTCCATGGCCTTCAGCTTATCTTGGGGCCTGGAATGTAGTTCAAGGTTCCAAAAGGGCCCAGCATAGAAATTGAATCTTTCCCGGCCTTTCAAAAGGAAGTAATGTTTTCTTGCCCCAAATTTTCAATCACAGTTTTGCATTATTCAGATTAATATAAGACACAAAATTTTTCTTCTGATCCATAAAATATCTTTAAGTACTTTGTTTTCAAGAGAACAGTATATTTCATACTTCAGTGTGAGCCATAGCAGGTTGTCTGAGTGTGTGTTGAAACCTCTGTTTTGATATTTGAGAACAAATGAGTTTGTAAAGCTCTATAACAGAAACCAAAGATTTATACCATTGAAAACTATAAACACTGAAACTAAAATATTTAATAAAAATGCCTTTCTCAGTAATAGTGAAGGTTGACAGAGAAAGCACTAAAAGGATGGTAAATATGACTCTGTCCTATGCTTTTGCCTGAAATATCAATAGTTGTTAATATTGTTTCTGATAAATGAATGTCACAGAAGCATATGGATATTTTCAAAGGGCACATTTGAAAATCATTAAACGATGTGCCATAAACTCCACGTAATTCCTCAGAATGCTAATTTTGGAATTTCAGTGACTGAATGCAGGGAATTTAGTAATTCATTGTCATTCATAAAAGGATATTAATAAACACTTTGGGAAAAGAAACATTAAAGCTATAAATGAATGAAATAAAACAGATTGAAAATTAGCCAATATCAAAAAAAGAAGAAAATGCATTTAATGTAGAGACATTTATGTAAAAAGAAGACCAAAAATTTTGAAGTGCTGTAAAAGTACAAAAATTAAATAAACATTTTATGTAATATCTTAGAAAATAAGAAACATTTTAATTACTTTGGGCCCTTTTCTAAATCTAAGTATTAAAATATAAGATCACTGTCTCTACATTTATATGATAATATAATCCCTGAACAGACTGTATCATGTGAATTTCTTGATAAACTTTTTAAAGTACTCATACAATTAAAATGATAAATGATTTATAAATATGTTTTGGGGTATTAAATGTAGATTTTTTATTTTGTAGAGAAGAACACTTCCTTAGTTGTCTCGAATGTTGTTGCCAACTTAAAACAGAAAATCCAATTTCAAATGTTTGGATGCTTATGTTGAGAGGATCAGAGTAAACTTGACACTGCTTCAGGGATCCCTTGATGGGCTGCACACACAGCAGTCTGAACTGCTGCTGGCCGCTGCTGTTAATGCTGCCTGTGCCAACGACTGTCTGAAGCTATCTATGCCCGAAGAAATACTTAAGCAGCACCCAGGCCACAAACCCATGTTGACTACTCATCATCCTTATGGGAAACATCAAATCAATGCAAACAGCCAGACAACTAAACCTTCAAAACTCAAGCTAAATCACGGTCTGCAGGGTGATGCTTAGGAAAAATCACTCATGTATTCCCAATTTCTGAAAAAAAGCAGAAAAACTTTGCTTCTCATATTCTTGAACCTCTGCTGGTGTTCACCTTTCTGGGATATGACAGCAAGTGTGATTAAAGCCAGAAACACTTGGATTTCAGAGGAGATGACAAAAATGTCTCCCTGCTCCAGAAACTGTTGGCTCAGCTGTAACTTGTTCCAGCTGTATGTCAATTCCTCCGTCTGTTTTGGATTTTGGTCCTCCATTTCTCTCACTATACTGAACAATATATCACTGTGAATGAAGTGTGCAATGGAAAACTATTATGTGTGTTCTATTGACCCAGCTGCTCCTAAACTAACTTAGGCTACATCTTAAAGTCATGCAATACATTGTTCACTATCCCTCCCCTGTACACAACCGTCAATGAGTGGAAGAGAGTGGCCGGGTGTAATTCCAACTCTTTCCCCAATCACATAAAATTAGCTCGAAACCTCATGATTATACTTGAAGGATGAAGTTCATTATCCCTGGAATCTGAGGACCTAAGATTGCTGAAGCACATCAGCACATTCATCCAGTGGTCATGGGCCACTCAACAGAACACCTACAATAGCTTTACTCAAGAGCCAGAGGTTTCCCCTTGTAATGCTCTTCACCTCCTTTATAGGGAATGTGGGGCATCCATTTCCTTGTTCCACTCTGCAAAAAAAAAAAATTAAGAATTCCATATTGTTCTACAGTGAGGGGTTAGTATCATGGAAAATAAATGGAATGTTGTCATTGTGAGCTTCCAGGGTGGAGCTAAGAAATGTAGTACATGAATATCCTTTGGCAGTGGCCATTAGTATCCCTCTACCACAGGGTAAATGAATTTCTGCTTTACAGCTAAAAAGATGTTATGCAAATTTCATGTTTCTATGTCTTTAAATATTTGTCTTAGTATAATTAACTAACTGAACTAAAGTAGGCATTTTGGGACAATCAACCTCAGTAATCATACAAGGGCAAGTCTGGTAAAGTTTTGTTAGAAATTAAAAACATGGTGCATGCTTCTTTTTGTGGTGTTGGCTTGTGCTTATAGGAACAGGAAAGGACAGGAGCAAAGGCTAAAACTGCTGGTCAAAGACAGAAGCATCACTCTAAACCTGAGTGCCTTCCTGTGATTCTCATGGCTGCCAATGTACTACATCTACTTGACAAGATTCTATGCTTATAAATTTTTGTGTCTTGTCCTGCAAATGTATGAAATTCATAGTTTTTGAATGTTCAACTATTGGGGCTGCAAATGTGCTCTTGTTTGTAGAAAAAATTATCTAAAAATTTGCTTATATTCAGGATAATAAAATAATTTGAAAGACACAATACATGCCTGTAACTATTTTTTGCAATTGCTTTTCTGTTTTTTAAGGCATAATAAATTTATTATTTTTTAATATAAAATTAAGCCACTTCTTCGGGTACCCTGTCTACATGGTGGTAGTGTTTGCTTATAATGCGATGATTCACATGGCGAATTCATGACTTCTTTGCAGTTCCTCGAATCTTAAGTTGAAGAAACTAGATTTTATGGTTCGATGTGGTATTTACTAAGGTGTCTTGGCTGTTTTCCAGTAGCTTTTGTTTCAGGAAAATTAGGTAATTTGATTTTACTAGTTCCCAGCACAGGGCATGCTTAGAATCACCAATGTATAGTCAAGAGCGAAGTCAATCTATATTTACACAGCAAAATTATTTGCATATTTACAGTGGAGAATCTGTTTTTCTAACCTTAGAACAAAAGAGAAGATTTTTCTATACTGACCCCCTTATATCTATCGTGTATTACTTCTCTTGTGCCGGGCATTCTTCTGCTATGGCTAATAGCTACGAGCAGCTCAAAGCTTTGCATGAGCTAAGCATAATTCTCAATGCCTCTTTTGTCTATGTTTTGTTCATCTTCGCTTCCAAGTCCACTGAATTAACAGTGTACAGACAAAGAAGTTCCTCTCCCCCAGTTGCCCATGATCACATGGTTGACTAGAGATTAAACTTTAGAGTGTATAGCTCAGAGTTCATAAGCAAGCAGATAAGAGTATGACTAGGAGCTGGCTCCCTTGCAAAGTCTATTGGCGCTGACTTCAGTCATTCTAATCCAGTTTTTAGCCATTCTAACTAAATTTCTACGCTCTTCAATCTACCCTATATACCACAGCAATTATTTTCCAGTGATTCAATACCTGGTTTTCCAGGTTTATATAAATATTTTATATAGTGCACAGTAATTATGATTAGTAAATAAGTTAATGCTTTCCTCCTTCCTTTCAAAGTATAATGCCAAAAGAATGGCAGTCATCCATTGAAATGTGTGGTGCCATACCCGTGAGTATACAGACTTAACAAATTGGAATTGATGGTTTAGAAGCACATCAGAAAAAGAAAAGCTTGAAATTTGAGAGTGCAGGAAGAGGAGTAGTTCTTGGGGTAACGAGGGAGAAGACTTTGGTATGAATATGTTGAAAATGCATTGTTTAAAATCTTCAAGAATTAAGAAAACATTTAAAGATATCCCATTTTGATAGCACATATACCTCTTATGCAATTATTACTTGGCTATATATCACTGGCTAAGATATTTTCAAGTGGACATGAAGAAGTCCATATTTACTGTGATGTTACCTTCTTTCTGCTTTTCTTTGTAGTCAGAAACTTCGTTGTTTTATGTACTTGTTAGTCTACTAATAAGGAAAGTGTTCAATGTCATTTTGTACATTTGTTATCGTCATGGATGTTTGTTACATGTATTTTATTTTACTTTAATTGTGCATGCAGTTGATAAGAAACAACTTTATTCATTGTATCCTTTCAGTCTGTAGCTACCATACCTGTAACTAATATTGCAATTTGCTCTCTCTTTTGGTGGATATGGTGTTATTTTGCTCAGGGACTGTCTTGGAAAAACAAGGCCCAGGAAGAAAATGGGAGTTCTAAGAGCAAAGCAACAACAATAGTGAAACAAACAGGCAAAACCCCAAATAGAAACAATCTTGTTCTCTTGCTTGGCTTTTACTTCTAGAAAACAAAGTAGAACAGAATCCATCTTTTCTCTTAGTAAAACAGTCTCAGGAAGTCCTGAAAATGGCATTTTACATGGACTGTCACCACTATAAAAATTTCATTGTTTTCACTTATGTGCCAGGAATAATGTATTTTCGTGAACCAATTGCAAATCTAACTGTAATACCCAGTACACTTAGACTACTCTGACAGCCTTGAGGCAGGGGTTGGATGTAGGAGCACGAAAATCTGACTAGGACAGAATTATAACAAGCTCAGCTGCACTGTGATAACTCTGGATTACTTGGGTAAGGTATTGATCAGATTTCTTGCCCACAATTGTTTACAAAGTGCATGCAAGAAAATGAAAAATTTATCCAAGGATCCTAACTCCTTATCAAGATCTAGCTGGAGAGTAATTCATTCATGGATTTAGGGGATATTAGAACTGAGGCTGAAAACTTTTTAAAAGTTTTCTTACTATTGTGTTCCCTTGTTCACATCTATTGTCATGCATTATATCTCCATGGTGACAACCATGCAAATATAAATCACTAAAAACAACTATAAATTCATAGAGACAATATAGGAAGGGGCATTACCTTAGTCACTGCTCTCCTGCTGTGAGTAGACACTATGGCCAAGGCAATTCTTAAAAATTAAACATTTAATTGGACTAGCTTAGACTTTCAGAGGCTTAGTTCATTATCATCATGATAGGGATCATGGCAGCACGCACATGTGCTGAAGAAGTTACTGAGAGCTGTATCTTGGTCCACAGTCAGAGAAAGAGATACTGGACTGGGCATGGGCCTTTAAATTCTAAGATCCCGTCCCCATTGACACACTTTATCCAATAAAGCCACACCTCCTAATAATATCTAATGTTAACAAAGAGTTCCACTTCCTGGTGACTAATCATACAGACATGTAAGTCTATGGGTGTCATTCTTATTCAAACCACCACATTCCATTCCTGGTCCCCAGAAGCTTGTAGCTATGTCATAATGCAAAAATGGATTCAGTCCACCTTCATATGTTCCCATAATCTATCACAGCCTTAAACACTCTGTAAGTTAAACATCAATGAGACTCAAGGGAATCTCTTAGTTGTAACCTTCTGTAAAATCAAAATCAGAAGGCAGATTGCATACTTTTAGTCTTCAAGATTGCCATTACATACAATGGCACAGAATATGAATTTCTTTTCCAAAAATGGAAAGTAAACATAGTGAGGAAATACTGTACCAAAATAAGACCAAACCCAGTATGGAATATTTCATTCTTCAACTTCATATCCAATGTTTAAAAGCATTTTAGAACTCCAACTCCTAGCTTTATTGACTGCAACATATTCTCTTTCTTGAACTTGTCTGAAGCTTTTCTCTGCAGATATCCAGAACTCTGGTGTCTCAGAAATCTTGAGGTTTACAACACAATCCAGGCTTCATCTTCACAGCTCACACATAGTTTCTCTGAGCCTCCATGCAGGAACAAACTTGACACATGCCTGGCCTCAGGAGATTTCTTTAGCTGCAGAGGGAAACTCTCAACCCCTTTCTTGTATCCTTGACTCTAAGACCAAAACATGTTAAATGCTGTTAAGTTCTGATGGTTGTCTTTCTCTTTCAATTACATTTCTATCAGTTTCTGTTGTGGATGGTTTCTTTTGCTGCTGAATATTTAGCTCCTTTTCACAAGTTGAAGCTTAGCTGGTTGGAATCTGTGGTTAGCAATGCCTTTATCCCACTTAGCATCAAGCTTTTCTTTTTCTTTTTGTTTCTTTGATACTGGGTTTGTCTGTAGCTTTAGAGCCTGTCCTGGAACTAACTCTTGTAGAAAAGACTGGTCTTGAACTCACAGAGATCCACCTGCCTCTGCCTCCCTAGTGCTAGGATTAAAGGCATGCATCACCACCGTCCAGCAGCATCAAGCTTTTCTTAAAGATTTTATTTCCTTAAACACCCAGCTTAGATCTTACACTTCCTGGTGCTCCTTTTCTCTTCAAACTTTATATTTTGTATTTTCCTGAGTCTAACTTCCCCATTTTCATTACAGATTTGCATTAACAGTGATTACTGGAAACCACATATCAGAGTCAATACTAGGCTGTATTGAAATTTCTTCTGGCAATGCTTTTATCCACAACTTCTCAATTTAACTTTGGACTAGAATTTTAGGAAAAGAGCAAAAGCCAATCATATCGTTTACCAAACTGTCTCAGGAAGGATCTCTAAGCCACTTACCCCTATTCTTTCCCTTTGAAACTCCTTGAGCTGGTACCCCAGAGTTCAGCTTTGCTCAGTGTTTTCTCACACATGCTACTAGGATGGCCCATTATGCCCTGCTGTAAGCATCCAAGCACTTTTCCAGTCCAATGTCTCAGAATCTTCCATCTTCCTTCAGCAAACAGCATAGTTGTTACATTTACTCAAACCACCACAGACGTAGGTTTAAAATCGAACTGAAGAGTAGGATATGGGGGTCAAAGGAAGATGATTGGTGAATGGTTGCAATGAAGGAAAGGAAGGTGGTAGTAATATAAGTATATTTTAATTTTAATTAAAATGGTTTTAAAAGGAGAGGAATCTTCATACATTTATATTACTGCTTATTTCAAAAGTGTGCATTTTTTTCTGTATCAAGCCTATGTCAGCACTCTAAATACCAACTGGGTATTTTGAAATTCAGTTGAATTCATCTCAACTAAACTCAACTAATTTGAATAACATGCAATTGTGACAAGTTACTGGCAGAAAATAACAGTGAATTCCCAAGTAAAGAGTCCAGCCCCTCAAGATTCTTCCTACTTTCAATGACAATTGTAATCTGGACTCTGTAATTCTGTTCAGCTATGAAATAAGGGTTCCCATGATCTTCACAGAGCTAAATAATTTCTAGAGTGCTTTGTAAAATTAAGAAAAACATGCTGTTGTATAATTACTTGCTTATTGTTAAGAATAAAAGACTGTACATAACATGGTAAATGGAAGTGGGTGTGCAGTTTCCACACACTCCCGAGGGATACCTCCCTCTAGACACCATCACTTCTTATCAGACTGGAATATCTACAAACCGATTTACTGGGTTATTGTTTGTTTGTTTGTTCTTATAAGGAATTCCTTACATAGGAGATTTATTAAATTATGGGTTATTGAGAATTAACTTAATATTCAGAACTTCTAGTTCCATGGAGACAATAGGGAGCAAGGTTAGCTCCACAGAGGAGTTTAGCAGCACCTTACGAACATATTAGGTTCTACTGACAGCCATTGTGCTGTCCTTAAAGGTTTTGAAAACTTTATTTCATTACCATAAAAGCATGTTAGGATGAATGCATTCTCAATGTGTGATAAATGAAATGATTTCATCTCTCTTAATATAACTCATGAAGCCAGGAGAACAATCAAATACTATAACCAAAGATCATCTTATAGCTCTTATCAGATGTGAAATCGCATAGACTATGCACTCTTCTAAGAAATAAGGGTGAAAGGAAACCATTGCAGTTGTTACTGCACTGGATTTTAGTTATAGCCATTGTTGTTAAGGGTTACAGCCAAAAGCACCAGAGAAAATGTCTCCAAAAAGAAGATGAAAGACATTCCAGTCCAAAGACACTATATGTATAAAAGGAATGATATGAATGAACTTTAACAGGACAAAATTTTGACAACCCTCCCCCCACAATGTGCTGACTAGACAAAAATATAATGGAGAGAATCAAGGTAAGGCTGCAAGAGTGTGGTGTTCTGGATGAGCAGCAACCACAAAGTTTTTCCAACAGGTGGAGAAGGGCAAAGTTAAAAACAAAGGGGCAAATAAATGTTCCTTTCATTCCCACCACATAGAGGTCTTTGTAGGCATCACACATGAGACCTCCCTCTGTGCCCATCTTAGCAGAATAGAGAATTGGAAAGAAACTGCAAGACCCAGGGAAGAATTTGACTTTGTCACTGGGTAAGGAAGAGGCTATTTTAGAGGCAGGGTGTATTTTATGGAAAGATACCCCACATTGGTTCATAACCAAAAGCACGAAGCAATCCCACACCAGTTTGGACTTATTATTCAGAGGGTTATTTATTTGAGGGGAAAAAACTTACAGAACCCCGTTCTACAGGACAGCCAGGAAAGGAGTCTAGTCACTGGAACCAGAGTCAGCAGCAAGAGAGAGAGGCGGGGCTAACACGGCTTTTTAAAGAGAGAGATCACGCCCCAGTGGGCTGGTATCTCAAAGGCTATTGGCTGAAGGAGCAGAAGGAGCTCCCACAGCAATAACCTCCTTAAAGAAATTGTACCTGGTTGAAGTAGCCTCAGTAGAATGGGCTGAACTTTAACAAAATCAAGATATATGTTTTTTCTCCGTGCTTCAATCATAGCTTCTTATTTCAATTGGACTGGAAAGAAGAGAGAAAAATGATATAAACATAGTTTAAGAATAAAGTTTTAAACTGGCTTAAGATTTTGTAGCTGAGTCAGTGAGAAAATTTTGTGGTTTTTTTTTTTTTTGCACAAGATGTCATTAAAAGCATAGGAAAATAAAGATTTAGCCTAATGGTATTGAAACCATCAATTAGAGATTATTTTTCATATTCTACTACATAATTTAGAATTATCAATAAACCAGTGACACATAATATATATATATATATATAATATATCTAAAAAATTTAAATATTCTTACTTATTTGAGTGTTTACTTGTATATTTTCTTCTTTATTTCCCTAGATCATAAGAACCACTGAAATTCTAAAGAAAAATAAGTAAACATTACAATTAGGCTGTATTAAATAAGCAAACCGATTGTGAAGTATAAAAAGCAAATTTTCTTGATCTGTCAATGTTTGTTATTAGATATTTAAATTTACAGGAATCCCCCAATCCTCTGCTGTTCTGTGACATAGTAATTCAAAAATCACATTTTCCCATTTGTTCACACAATAAATATGTATTCAACTTTACTCATACTGCACTTTGTAGGTAGTTTGGGGACTCGAGAGTACCTGTAAACAATTTCTTTTTCTAATGAACCTAAAATCCAATCTCCAAGCTGGAATAAAAAGGTGGACTTAACAAATCAAATGAGAAAATGGTATAAACAATAGAATGAAGCTCACACATGCACCAAGTTTTCATAGGATAGTAGCTTGTTTAAATTCATGGCTATCCTAGACTCTGTAGTATATCTGTGAAATTTAAAGGAGTAATTCTGTTTTATTGGATAGAGGAATGGAGGATACAAAAGCAGTACTTTGATAACTCTTATTAATAGTAGAAGGCATGTTAGGAAAATCAGTGCATGTTTTGTAGGGTCCAATATAGGAGAACCTAGACTTCAAGTCTGGGAACTTCACTTAAAGAGCAGAGAAAACCAATAGTCAGCTTGACTATATCTGGGACAAATTCTGGGTTCAGTGAGACATATCTGGGGATTCACATAATAACCATCTGAGGAAAGAAGAGCACAGATGCAAGAAACCAGACACCAAAGGCAGCTTTTATCCCATGGCTATTTCAAAGTTACATTTACCTTCCTTGCCATAGGGTATGAAACATGATTAACATGATTTTAGAATTGTTTTGGATCTCATAGCTGAAAGCAGTAATCCTCACCCAAACTTCCAAAGCCTAGTGGTTTGAACTGTGAAGTATAGAGGACTGCAGGGACCACTTTTAATTTCTATGGTATAATCTAAAAAAGCTTTTATATAAAAATGATTATCTATGAAGTAAACAGTAGGACCAGTAACCCGAGTTGCTACTTGCATAGTTCTTTTGCTCAACCACTAGAACACACATAATAGAAATAAAATGAAGGTTTTTCCATGTCTCTCCTGTCCTGAAGTGAAGTCCTCTGACTGCTGATCAGTATTCTGTACAACATTCCTTCCTAAAAGTGCTGGATAATTTTTACTGCAGTTATAATTATAACATTTACTCATTTTTGGTGTAATTACTGATGCTCAACTTGAATGTTTCAAAGTCATTTGAATATTAAATATATATATATATTGAGACAGGGTTTCTCTGTAGCTTTGGAGCCTGTCCTGGAACTAGCTCTTGTAGACCAGGCTGGTCTCGAACTCACAAAGATCCACCTGTCTCTGCCTCACGAGTGCTGGGATTAAAGGCGTGCGCCACCACCGCCCGGCTAAAATGTATTTCTTTATGCTTATTTTTTATGTATATTTAGCTTTGATTACAGTTGTTTACTTTCTAAAAAGAGTCAAGGGAATGCCACTGCTCAGAGGCTAGCTCATCAGACCTTTGTCACCAAAAGCTGAAGTCACAGCCCACAGATTCATTGAGTTCACCAGTCCACACTCTAATTGTTCTGCAATAAATGGTGAATTTATATGTGTTCTTTCTCATGGATTCTTGATTCCTTATGGATCTTCTAAGACCTTTCTAAGTTCCTCAGAGGCAGGGCTGATACCGGTATCTTCTACAATAATAAGTGTTTGTTCCAACATTCTGACAGAGACCATAAAGATCTGTAAATTTCTGAGTGGCAGGAACACTTGAATTTATGCTAATTATGTGTCTCATGAAACATGTAGATGTGTCTTGTATTTGAAGGTTGTATTACCTGTTATTTATTTATTTATTTATTTATTTTGCAACTTGATGCAAGCTACAGTCATTTGTGAAGAGGTTACTTTCACTAGGAAAATTACTCTAGTAGATCTTCTTGATTAATGATTGATATGGAAAATACTAGAACACTGTGAGTAGTGCCACTCTTGGGAAGATGGCTCTGGGTTGTTTAAAAAGAGCAAGCTGAGCAAGCCATAGACAACAAGTCAGTAAGCAGTGTTTCTTCATGGTTCCCACCTCCAGATCCTGTTCTTACTTCCATTCATGATGGATTATAAACTCTAAAGATCAAATATACCCACCTTTTTGGTTATGGTGCTCTAGTAACCTAAGTAGAACAACGGTTGTAGATCAATCTTAATCCTCATTAGCAGAGTGGAGTTCAGGATTGAGATTTATCTCAAGAAGCTGATGATTTGATAAACTACAAGTATATAATGAGAATAAGATAACAACTCAAAACAGCATTTGGGGTTTAGAGAATAGGAGAGCTGAAGATTGTGTACCTGTGCTAGGAATATGATGCACCCCCAATAAGGCAGGGCAGTAGCATCTGTTCGGGACCACCAGATTTCACCATCATTTTCTCCTCAGTGTGACTTTGTTTTAGTCGTTTTAATTCACCTGAGTCAAAATCCAGTAACCCTTACTTTTGAGAATGATCATGGAAAATTACTCAGAATAAAGAACCTGTGGACAGGCAAATGCACCCTTGTACAACTGACAACATTGTACAACATGTAACTTGTATATTCCTTATGACCTCGGTATCATCCGTATAGAATAAGTAGCTTTCCTGTCTTAGCCTCTCAGGCAGCTGGAATCACAGGCTTGCACCACCAAGCTTGACAGAATTTTATTCAGTAATGCTCTTTTATTAAGAAAATATTTATTCTCAATGATATGAAACTATATTGGTATTAACCTATTCTAATTTTTCTGCACAAACACTTTTGTCCTAGGAAACAATTTTGAGGATGTTAAAATACGTCTGTTTGGCTGTCCTTCACTCATTTCCTAACAATCTTATTTTATTTGTACTGATTATCCTTCTGATGAGTAGAGAAGTGTTCACAATCAAAAGGGAAGGAATATAAATAAATCTAGGAAACAAACCCCAGGAAAGCATGAGTGGATTGCAGCTCATGTGAATATAATTTTGATTCACTGAAATGTCTTGTGTAAATGGCATGCTTGTGTATGGTGAGAGAGGAGAACCGTCTTTCTTATCTTCTAAGTATCTTGTATGTTTTTATAATTCTGATGGTCTTATTTAAACTAAAGCATCCACTTGTCCCTTTCCTCTGTCATAGACTCTGCTCGTGTGTAAGATATGCTTAAGGAACACAGAGACTTTCATCTTAACTAAGCAGGGGTTAGAATGAATACATTCCTTCAGTTTGAATTTTTATTGCTTTTTGCTTACATATTTTTTCATATATGTCTTTGATGTGCATTTGTGTTCACATGTACATTTGCAGGTGTGTTTGTGTATGTGTGTGTGTGCACCTGTGTACAGGTATAACTATGTATATGCTCAAGATGAAGTTAGGAATCTTCCTCAATCATTCTCCACATTATTGATTGTAGCAGGTCTCTCATTGAACCCTGATCTTGGAAATGTCAGGTAGTCTAGTAAGCCTGACTGACTCAGTTATCCATCCTTGCTTCCCAAGTGCCAAGACCACAGGAGTTCTCCACATCTGATGGCCTTTCATATGGGTTCTAGTTATCTGAATTCCAGCCCTGATGTTTGCATAGCATGTACTTTATCAGTTGAGTCATCTCTGCAGGCCCTGTTTGTCTATTTTAAGATGATTTTAAAATGTAATTTCTAGTTCATAACAATTAAGCCTCTAGTTTGAAATCAGATGAGCCAGAAGACATTTCAGGGATCAAAATGCAACATATGCCATTATCATATTGATGATGTAAGGAAAGAGAAACTTTTTCTTCTATAGATAGCTCAAGTATGCTTTAGATAGCTTGGTCTTTTCATAATTAGCTCTATGAGCAGCAGACAAGCTATTAGTTAACTTTGTCCATGGTTTAAAGAAAATTATGATTGTTCTATTTAATTTTATCCCAATATTATTTAAAATTTTCTACCATAGAAACATAAAGGGTAGAATTGAATGTTGGAAAGATGTTGAGTTTAATGCAACTCACTATTTAGAAGCTGAAACTAAGGCCAATATTAGCATTAAATGGCTCATATGATTCACTTGTGTGAAATTGCTAAGTCTTATTATTTCAATCATTAAAATAACCAGAGCAGATTGAGCAGTTAAGTACTTGGTGACTAAATCAACCTCTAAATGGTCAATGCGGTGCTGTTGTATTTTAAGGTAACAACCAGTGAGAAGTGTGGTGGACAAGAGAAAAAGGTGGGTGATGTTCTTTGAGATATGTGCAGTACTTTTCTCAACAGCAGAAAGAAGTAACTGTGGTCATTGCAGTGACACATATAGACATTGCACTTAATCTTAAAATTTACTTACTAGCACTCAAGTTATAACAAAGATAACACCCAATCTTCCCTTTGGTGCTAGACAAGCCACTTATTGGCTGAACTTAACTGTCTTTTGTCATTAGACTTTCTGTAGGCCACCTCATATTTACCTCTCTCAGTTGTTTTTGAGTTCCATTTGTTTCTTAAACAGTGCTTGTTGATTTTGAGATAAGAACTCAGGTAGCTCAAACTGGCTTCAACTGATTTGTGAAGCTGAGATGAACTCGTAGTCCAGATTATTCTGCTTTCATCTCCCAACTAATCATATATAATGGGTGAGCTATCTTTTCTTATTTCCACATCATGTTTAGCATAAAAATAATCTGCATTTAGTCACTAGTAATTACAAGTTGACTACATGACCAAATTCACTTCAATTCACTCCCTTGTTCATTCCACACCATAGGACACACGTACACACACATACACACGATGCCTTCAAAACTTCAGTACATACAAAACTGTGTCTTACACACTGTAAGACACTCACAGATCAATCCCCTCTGTGCTGTAGCAAACACACAAATCTATGCAGTCCACACTGTAGGATATTCACAGACCTATGCCTTCCACCCTGTACGACATCCACAGATTCATGCCCTACACAACCTTACAGTATCCATAAACCTACGCCTTCCAAATTGTAAGACAGTCATAAACCCTATTCTTTCCCCAGTATAGGAAATCCACAGGCATAAATCTATTCTTTCTATACTCTAAGACCCTTATAAACCTATATTACTCATTCAATATGGTATCTACAAAGGGTAAAGAAATGGAGTTCCTTTGACTTTAGCCTCATGAGGACCCAGTAAGATAGAGTCATTATTATGGATTCACCTTTATTAACAGGAAACACACATTCACAAAACAGATGATCCTTTGATTTTTCATGGGAGAAGATATGAGAATGTAAAAGAAAAACCACATAGACTATGAGAGTTTACAAAACCTTATCAGATAATTATCTTATCTTGGTGATCCTATGCCATTATATATAATAAATACTTTTGATTTATTCATTCATTTGTTCCCCCTTTAAACTGAAACACCAAGAATACATGATGAACTTGGGAAATATCTATGTAGCTTCATGGTTTTATGGAGTACAGACAGGAATTCTCTATGAGGCAAACATCAGAACAACCACTGACATATAACAGCCTGATTCCATGGCATGGCCATTTACATCCAAAGGAAGCCCAGTTTACTAGTTAATTAGCTGCTAAACTCAAGTATGTATGCACACAAATGATAAGGCCTCCCGTGTTTCATATTTCTCTAAATCATTTATATCTCTCCTGTCTGCTACTGCTTAGATAATTAATGTTTCAACAGCCTGGGTGCTATCCTGATAAATTCCTACCACCATTTGTTGACATTAAATGTTCTCAATCAAACTTTGCCTGTTCATGGCATAAAAATAGGACTTCTTGGGCTGTTGAGATGGCTCAGCAGCTAAAGATATATGCTATTGGGTCTGATGACATGAATTCAATCTGAGTGACACACATGATAGAAGGAGATAACCAAACACTTTCAGTTGACCCATGACCTCTGCCCACGGGTCATGCCCATGCACATACATGCAACAGCCACACAAAGTAAATGCAGTTAATTTAAAATTAGACTATAGAAAAATAATCCCTCCTATTCCTCTACAGGATTTCTGGCAATTCTGTTGCTTTGCAAGAAGCGTTATCTATATTCATATATTGTGGTCTATATTTCTCTGACTTCTTCAAAAACAAGAACTCACTGCTTTTTTTTTCAGTTTCTTACTTTTATCATTCCATTGATGCAAATATATGATTAGTCAATTCAACAGTCAAGGTGAGCTCATAGCACTGACTTACGGAGAACATTATTGTATTTCCATGCCATTCTCAATCATTCCTTTTTTTTTTAACCTTTGGCCAATGTTGCACATTGAAATACTCACAATGATGCATAGACCCCTTTCCTGAGAGGTTACAGTGCAGGGTGAAATAAGAATACGGTGTGGTAATATATTGCTTGTCACATGGTGATTTCAAAGCACTTTGTTAACAAAGAAAGATTATTACCATAAATTTAATGGGACCTGAAACACATAAGTTAAATTACTTTTTCAAAGTTGAACAGAAAGTAAGTTAGTACATTGGAAGCATGATTCATGTGCTTGTCATTACCATGTTTAATTCTATCCACTGGAACACTCTTCCTTTCAAGGCTGTCTTCCACATGACAATTTACAGCCCACTTTGAAGAGACAAAGCTAAAATGCATGGGCGTGGGAATCCAGGTTTACTTTGCACCATCTCCGTTTATCTCCAGAAATGTGACCTAATGGGACAAAGTGAAAGTATGTCTTAGAAAGTGCCCATAGTGCCCTATGCACAGACTAGATGTGGAACCCTTCCTGAAATCTGCAGAGAAATGATTTAAAGTGAAAATAGTAGGTGCTTGTATTACCACGTCCTGAGGTCATTATTATGTCATCTCACTGAAATAACATTATGATCATAATCTATGTAAAGTCAAATTTTTTAAATAATTATCTAAACACTTAAGTACATATTATTACCGTTTAATGAATGATAAGTGAATAACATCAATTCAGTTGTTTAATTTTCTTATATTAACATAGGTAAATATATATACTCATTTTGTGGACTATTGTGACTAAATATAACACCATTAAAATTCAAAATACTTATAAAGTTAATTATGTCTTCAGTCTTTTTCTTTTAAATCATACTTTTATGTAGTTGTATATAGTATAAACGACAGTGAAGTAACTATTTCCCTTTTTATATTACAATTTGCTTTAAAAGTAACTTTTTCCCTTTTCATATTTAAATGTGCATTAGTTGAATGGTGCCATAGAGTTGTAATATCACCTCTGAAGCTGTAGAGGCACGAGGCTCATGAGTTCAAGAAAGCTCAGACTACACAGTGAGACCATAACTCAATAAAGAATGTGCGTGCACTTTAGATAACAGAGGATTATATTTTATCCTGAACCAAGTTTCTTTATCAGTAATAGAGTGTGCATCTCACACCAGAATTCTTTGGATTTTAATCCCTTGCAATAAAAAAATATCTGCTTGGAAAAATATCTACTTTATTATGTAGATTTTTATTATTTCAAGCATCTACCATTAAGAATCTGGTAGTACATTTCTAACAAACTTACTCCACTCAGGATACTATAATATACATGAATATAACTCATCCAAAGAGTACAACTGAAAACTTCATATAAACAAAAAACACAAACAAGTTATTATTTTTCTCTATAAAGAACACAGTCATTTGTTTTAACATTTTCCTTATTATAAATTATTCTTGTCTAAATTCCATCCATTTTACTTCATATGATCTTTTTTATTATCAATTTCTATTAAAGGTTTATTTTCTGTAATTATAATATAATTGCACTATTTTCCTTTCTCTTGCTCCACTCCTAGCCTGTCACAAACCTTTTCTCATTCTCTTTCATAGTTATGGTCTTATTTGTCTTTAGGTATTACCACACACATATATTCATATATATATGACATATATGTTTATAAATACATTTATTAACCAAAACTAAAGTTTCATTATATGAATGTTCTAATGTGAAGGGAAAGTGAGTTCTCTGGTGTGATAATTCAAGGTTAAAGGACACATTGACCGAATCAACCATAATCTTACGTGGAATTTTATACTTCTATATTTTTTTTCACTTTATATATTCTGATTTGGGCTACAATTTTTCTTTGCCTGCACTTGTTTGTTTTCTCTTGAACATCTCAACTTTCCTATTTTCTTTATGAACTCTGTAAATCTGGTAATATGTATTTTCATTCTTCCTTATTTCTCTATAATTTCATACACATTTTAGATTAAGATTTAGCTTCTTCCTTTAAATTCTTCGTATTTGACTTGGGAAACATTTGTTAT
>JAQHUG010000184.1:2405263-2416923 GCA_028555095.1 Dicrostonyx torquatus
CTTTCTTCACTTTTGCCATCTGTGTCATTTGACCACTTGCAGACAATTAGTCCATGTTTTGATTTAGTCACTAATTCTCACAAACAAATTTCTGTTCCAAGCTGCTAATTACATGGCTTGCACTTCTAGGGGTACCTGGAGTTATGAGCAGTATTTGTGTATGCTCTTTTATACTTGAAACTGTTGCAACAATTTATTGTAGTCTGTGTTTACTACCTCAGTCCTGGACAATCTTCCTTGCAGGTACCACTGAGTGCCTCTGGGCTGACATCATGCATACAAGCTATAAACAGTCCTATCAGTTTTCCTGGCAAGTCTCTTGATCTTCTTATAGCATCTTTATACTTAAAGTGCAATTGTCCCTGGAGTATCTCGGGAACATTCAGTAGATAGATATAAAGTTCCTTTTGTCTCACATAATAGTATTTGAATTGCATAATTACCCATTTTCTGCTTCATTCTCCTGCTTTCAGTCAGCTTCTCCTTAGTCCTTCAGTGGATGCCATTTTCCACCTCCACCAGCTGTTTTCCTCAACACTTCCTCTATTTCTGCCTTAGTGTGCTTTTCCTTTCCACTTCTACAATTAAAGTTCAAACTTTGACCAGCAGGCCCTCCTTTTTCTTGTGATCATTTATATTTGGCCCTCCTTGATGCAACTGGCCCCTCATTTTCTTCAGTTTGCTTTTCTTTGTCTCTTCTTTTGGTTGTACAAACCTCTTGGCAACATTTCCTTTGGCCTGGACAGAGCCTCAGTTCTCTGCATAACGCTTCCTGATTTCCTCTAACTTCGCCATGAGGTTCCTCCATACCTGCTCTGTCTGCTGTGTTTATGGTACAAATTGTTTGCTTCCCTCAGTCATTAGATTCATTTCTCTCGATCTTAGTGCATTTCAGTAGCTTCACTCTGAACAGTGCCCTTCTACCCACATATAGGCCAGTCAAGGTGAGTGTTTAGCATTGGAGCCATCTGAGCTTCTATCCACTCTTGGTTCAGGGTTTTCCAACACCACTAATCCCTGTCTCATATAGGGAGGCATTTTCAATTCAGTCCTCCTTTGGACCACATGTACACATGTAATTTCCTTCACAAGGGTTTTGTACTTTTTGCCATCAAACTTAGCAAGTGAATATATGACATTTGCCATATTTAAATTTTCTTGTCTGTTCCCTTCGTGGTGCTGAACATTTCAGAAGAATAAATAGAAGCATTAAAAATACATCCAGCTTCATTCCTAATAGGCTTGCTGCTTAAGAAGTAATTTTCATATATAATGTAAAATTGAACATATGATTACATTATTTACACAGCCATGCTCTGTGAGTGACTGCAGGCCAACCTACAGCTCAGATGTGTCTGAAACACATCTTTCAGATGCTAATGAAATTGAAAATTTGTGTAACAGTAGCCCCGGGGTGATATTTTAGTGTTAAATGTAGTAGAATATGTATTCTCTTTGGTTTTTACATGCAAAATATTACTTCTAAAAATATATGCTTGTATATATAACTATACTTTTAGGAAAGGTAATATCTATAAATGGAAAAATGGTTAACTGCTTTTGAAATAAGAAGTATAAACCTAAAATCCTATGATATACTCAACAGAGGCAATTAACTTTCTTTGTTTTGTTTTGTTACCTTATATTATTGTGAATAATTTTTCAGCAAAAGTTAAATATCCCAGAGACAAGAAAAGCAAAATTTGTATAATTTGTATAAAAAATAAAAAATTCAACATTAAAAACACTCTCATCTCTTTGTTGCTATTTGGCAAAATAGTCACATGGAAATTTTGGAAAAAATATTTCCCAAATTTTCAGTATTATTAAAGGCAAAGAACTTTACAAAAGTGGTTTGATCCTTGAAGAAAATTGCCAGACTAAGCTTCTTGCAAAGCTTGTTCAAAAAACAAAGTTATGTCAAATATATAATATAAAATTTAAACATTCTGAGCATACTGGTAGCATCATCAGTGGTTATTGTTACAATTTGAAACAACGGAGGGATTTTCCATTGAAGAAATTCTTTTATTGAAATGAACATATTTGTAACATAGGCACACAAGGTAGAAGAGATTATTAATAAAATGATAAACTGATAGATGTAAACCAGATGTGTACTTCTTGGTTCATTATTAAGGTAGCAAGAAGATAATGATGGTGGGGCATCTCTTTTTATTATTTTGAAGACAGAAATGTTATAAATGGATATTTTATATCTTACTTTGACTTAATTTGAAAAGCATATGATGGAAAAATCCATATTTTAAAAAATATGACATATTAGAAAAAAATATAATTTTTATATACTTTTATTTACATACACAGGAGAGTCTAAACAGAAGGGACAGCTTCACAACCTCACATTGCTTGTCGGGGGGAAACTGCTTCTGGCTACCTCTGTCCTCCTCTGAATCCAACCTTGAAATTCTACACAAGAACATTTGATATTTTAGATATCATAAGGTAAATATTAATTCTCTGAAATCCCTGTGGAAGAGTAAATCTTTGTCTGCTAGGTAGAAATGGGGGCAACGTGGTGGTCAGTGTCAAGTCCTTAGTCAGGGACCATCAGACAAACCAGGGTACTGCAGGAGCGCCATTTGGCGCATATGCCTTGTGTTCAAACCCCAATGCTGTTCAATTCCTAGATAAAATATCCTGTATTTTGATAACTCCAAGTTTGGCCTTGGAAATACATTTCATCAGACTCAAGAGTCTCAGAGATCTATTTCCTGAGTCACAGCACACTCCAAAAAGTGTATTCTGAAGTTCCCTCCAGATTTTCATTTTTCCTGTTTGTGAGCTCTGTATCTGCAGCTTCTGTAAGGTAGCACTAGTTGCTGTTCTGGAGAAATTGGTTGAAAAGGCATGAACTTCAAAGCTCATGTCCTGGAGAGACCTATGAGCAACAAATAGAGTCCATATTTTATGAGAAAAATAATGGTAAGAAGTCTGAAGTGAGAAGTTTTTGAAAAAAAACAGGTAAGTAAAGTATGACTGAGGAAGTAGGATCCATGAAGCACATTTTGATGGAGCTTCAGCCATAGGAAGATAGGAAAGGGTATATGAACTCCCCTGAAACACTCATCACAACATTCCCTGAAAGTTAATGCTTGCTGAGCTAAAAGAGGAGCTGATCATTGTAGAAAGTAACCTAGAAATGTGTTTCTTTTAGAGGGAGAGATTGTGAGAAACTGAAGGATGTTGTATGAGAGGGATATATAAAACATTATTTATTTTAGAGGAAATTTCAACATTATATTAAAACACGATCCTATTCAACACAGCTTGATGAACTGATGGACCTGTTTGAGTTATATATAAAACAATGAATGACTCAAGGGGAGCTATTTCACCATAAGCCTTATCCCAGCATGGGTGTTGACTTGTGAGAGCAGAATCTTTGAAACTTCCACCCATATCAAAATAATGACCAAATGACCTTCAAATAAAAAAAGGCTGGAGTTACAAACAAATATCAGGAAGCATAGATAGGGAGCATAGATAAATTGCCAGAAAAAACAAAATGAAGAGGCCACACTAATTCGTGGAACCCATTCTAATTCACGTTGGTATAGAATTTTATGATTAGATATTTAATCTACATATAAGTATATTGAAATCTAATAGGGAAAGATGATACATGCAATCATATAAGTAATTACAAGAAAATACCAGAGATAAAAACTATAACACTATAAAAATTCAAACATAGATTTAGCTAGAAATAGAAAGGAAGACAGAAAATCTGTTGGAAGAACCCAAGAATTTATACAAATTAGTTGTAGACAGAGTTCTGAGAATTTCTGAAAACAACAAACTATAAGCAGGCAGCCTGAACATCAAGGAAACAGCCTTTAGTTACACAAAATCCAAGCCGCTAAAACACAAAAAGGAAGCTAAAGATCTAGAAAAAAATACTAACCACAAAAAATAGAGGATAAGAATTGTGGAAATTTCATATTACAGGCGATGTAAACCAACCAATAATTGAAGTACATATTTAGGGCCTCAAAAATATTTTAAATGAAAGTAAATAATCTAAAAGTATGGTCAATCTGTATTTCTAAAACCATCAAAAAATGTCCTCCAAAGTTAAGAAGAAGCCTGTACTCTCAGCACTGGGGAGTGAGAGCAAAAACATCAGAACTCAAGGCAGCCTTGGTTGATGGTCAATTTGAGGCAAACCTTTGTGAGCCCTACCTATCTTAAAATGAAACGTAAGATGAAATAAAGTTTTCAGTTGAAAATTGACTGAATCTTCCATTATTAATGTACATCAAGGAGTATTCTAGCATTTACTCTTCAAACCCTTAGATTCACAGTTAATGCCAAAGAGATTGGGGTTCTTTGGTACATTGTAGTCTCGGAATGCAGGAGGCTATCACTTGGGGACTTTATTCTGTTTCGATCCATTGCCTGCTAATCATGCTCATCTTACCATGGAAATAATTACGGTGAGGTAGTGTAGCTAAGTGAACTACTTCCTCCAACATCTCCAAACTCTGAAACTCCAAGAATACAGTTGCCCTTTTTAATCATAAATTTTTAAATTAAAACTTTACAGCAGTAATAGGGCCTTTATTTACTTATCTTGAACTGAAGAGATGCTGCAGATGCTTAGATAGGACTCACTACCTAAGTAATTGAAAGTCTGTAAAGCAATGTGGCAATCCAACCTAGACATAACAGAAACATGAGCTGATGCTTCACTCTTGTCATGGAGGCAGCATTCATTTTAGCTCCAGCAAAAAAATGGCCAAGGACTTATTATTGATATGTAAATTGAAGTCATGGTTATGATTGTAGTTAAAATTTGACACTGCAAATTATTCTAAATGTTTAATGAGTATTCCTGTTAAGCATCCATTTGAAATTTCTTAAGTCACTGCATTTCTTTTTTTTTGTTCGTGTACCTAAAAGTTACTCAGAAGATGTGTAAGGAAAAAAAAAATCCTTCCTCACTTTCAATGTCATTGTGTAATAGTTTAACTACAAAGCAGTCGGACACTGAAGACTGAGTGCCAACTGACTGGAAAGAGTTCCTTTTGGGCCAGGGAAAATAATTCATACATCAATGTTATCTTAAGCTATTCCTTTGAATGATGATATGTAGTCACCTGGGAACAAAGAAGTGAACCCTAGCGAACTAAGCCACACATTTATTACTTGTTAGGAAGAGCTGAGCTATGATTGCAAATTGTGTGCCCTTCAGAAAATAAGTGGCCAAACTTTTCTGAAAATGGCCTTAATGCAATGACCTGAAGTTCCTAGTGATTTTTAAGTTCTTCTTAATCCAAACTATAGATTTTATTTTGTTTGTTTTTGTTTTTTTTGTTTTTTTTTTTTGTTTTAAGCAAACACTCCTCATCTAGATTTACGAGTTCCGTCTACATGCCAGAGTGAAGGGCTCGCAATGTGGTACACCCATTCTGTCTCCTCTCGGAGTACTGTATAAGAGTATTGCTTGTAATAAGCAATTTTTACAATCTCGGAAAGTTTTAGTAGGGTAGCTAAAGTAATAAAGCAAGCAAACCTTGAGAGTCAGTTGTTTTGGGACACGTTGTAGACACTGCCATCTCTGAGTGTTGTAGGCTCAAGATAAACTTCTCTCTTCTTCCCATTGTGGAAATATCCTTTTTTACAGAAATCTAATTTCTGTCCTGTGGTCTGTTTTCAAATTTTTCTTAAAGTTTTCTTATCAAGGGCAGAACTGGTTTAACATATGCAAGGAGATTCCAGAGTTACATTCGTTCATGTAATCTTCTGCCCCTTTAACATGAATGGGCTTTAGAAAACAGATCTTACTGCCTAAGAAAGTTCAGCCTTTGGGTTGGCAGACACAGTCCCTCCTTCAGTGTTGTGTGATTTTGAACAACTATAACTCCCAAATTTAAAACTGAGATAAAATAGAATACAACTGGAACGATTGTATACAGACTAATTTTTTGACAATTTCATAAAACTTAGAATTGTTTAGGAAGAGGAAACCTAAATATAAGAACTGAGAATATGCTTTCACAAGATGGGCATGTGGGTCAGCCTATAGATATGCCTGTTGAACATATCCTTGATTAATGCTGATAGAGGACAGACCATTCTACTGTGCGTAGTACCAAGACAGGGAGGTGGTCCTGCTTGGTACAGGAAACCAAACCAAGCAAATCATTAGAGTCAAGTCAGTAAACAGAGTTTTTCTGTGATTTTTGCTTAAATACTTACATGGAGTTCCTAGCCTGATCTCCCATCATTAATATAAACTGTTAGATGACCAACTTGCTTTGGTCAGTGTTTTATCACAGCAATAGAAACCCTAACTGAGATAAATTCAAAGGCAAAGGTTTGAAAACCGCTCTTCAAAATTTAATTCTGGTTTCATACTTTGGGTATACAAAGTTTGTGCACTTCGTTATCATACACATGTTGAGCTTAGTCGGAACTCAGCTCCAGAAGTTCTCAAGGATACACAGTTTATAGGACGAAAGCAGTGATAGGGCCTCCAAATTTTTGGATGATGTATTACTGTGCATCAAGCTCTGAAACAGCAAGTAAACTTAAAGAATTGCAAAGGTGAATGGCTTAGATTTCATTAATATTACATACACCTGAAGATACTTATGAATCGCTTCTGTGGACTTCAGAACTGACAAGGATATGGACAGAAGTGGTTCTAGACAGAAATTCAAGAGCTATTACATAGAAAACAGTATGATTGCTAGGTTGCAGAAGCTACTGATGCTTTAGACACTCAAGAAATAAGGAAATGCATAGTGTGTGTGTGTAAATATGTGTCTATATCACACATATAGGCACATATCACAACATCCATATTTTTATATGTATATAATATGTATAACATATGTAATACATATAAATATAATGTATAAATGTATCACAATATAGATATTTGTACATATGTTATATATTTATATATATTCATAAATTTTTATGAAATTATTGAGATATGACAATGGGGTTTATGAAACCACTGAAAAGATATGAAAATCATAAGATAATGAAAGAAGGTAAGTCTGAGGTTTTGATTTTCTATTCATAAGTAAGTGGTTTCAAGTTTTAAAGCATGTCACCTATTCAATCTCATTTTTTTTCTGTGCAGCATCCATAAGACTCCTATGCTTGCTTTACATTTGCAGGGAAACTGAGATTCATCTCCATCAAGCCATTAGTCTATAGAAATAAATAGAAATCTAAGTAAGATTGGAATCCAGGACTACTGACTGTAGTCTCATGCCACTTTTTATTATATTGCTTCACTTTCATATATATACACAGTAGGGCACACCCTGGGGAAATGTCAGAAGAAAGGGACATGTTTGTAAGATGCACAGGAAGGAAACAATAAGTAAGCACGGCCTGTATGATGCTTTAGAATTCTAGTGTATGACACTGCTGTAAAAGTCATGCTACTCTCTAGAGCAGACAAAAAATTTGTTATGGAGAAAATGATTAGAGGTTGAAAGCTGCTCAGGAGTTCTAATGGTCTCAATTTTGTTCACAAAATATCTTGTAAACCACCCATATTTTAGCAGTACCTCCTTCTCTTGATTTATAATCTCTTTTTTATGGGTTCAGAATGGAATCAATGGTCTGGAAGAGCACAGGAGAGTAATGCTTCCCAGAAGAGATGATGCTAGAAAAAATTGTGCTGTCCTAGCACTTTTGGTGCTCTTTTCATAGGTCTACAGGTTGTTTTCTTTCTCGACTGTGATCTGGAAATGTACAACCGGAGGCTCTCAATAATGGCTTCAGTGTGTGACTGGCTAATTTTATTAACATCAGCTGTCTCTGAAATGAAGCTGTGTTATTCCATAGCAGAAGGAAGTGGCATGGAGGAGGAGGCTCTACCATCTACTTTCACTGGGAGAAAAGAGAAACTGCATATGAGCATCCCAAGTTTGCATTTCTTTGTGAGTGGAGTTTCAGAAGTACTTGTTTATCTTATACTTACACTTCTTTAAGAAGACTTCCTTGAAGAAAACACATAATGCCATGATTGTTGCTGTTATCATTATTTTTGAACAGGTTCTATAGTTAGCAGAGTCATTTTAATAAAAAAATATAATTTTGTCTCTCCTGGTTTCCTTTCTAGCTCTCTTTTGTACAGGTAAAATGTATTTCCAAAACCAATTTTGTGAGTAGGGTCTGCCAAAAACTTACTCAAAGTAGCCACAACCTTGAGAACTTCCAATGAACTAATATCAGGTTAGCCTAAGAAGGTATCTATTCTGTCACTTAGTGAAGCATTTCCAAGCTTTATAAATCATTCTAAACCCTGAAATAGAAGATGCCGCCATTGTTCCTTCCAGTAATCACCATTCTAATTTCACTACAATCCTCTCACAACACAGTTGTTTGTAATAACAAGGAATCACATTGCCTTTCTGCTTAAGAGATTCCAGCTGCTTGTCAAACTGCATGATGTATTTGCCCTTGCTGGAAGGGACATAGGAATGGAAGAGAATCATAAACCTTGTTTTAAATGAAACTTTTATTCTGACGTTTTTCTTAGGATAATTGTAACTGTCCCTTTAACTTTTAACTTAATACATAATTTAAATGATTAATCATCATCTAGTAAACTCCTATGATGTGCTATAATTATATTGGCAGTATGGAAAATATATATCACAGCAAAAAAGTGAGAGAAGAGACAAAGCTCAATGTTAACGTTCCAATTTCACATACCAATATCCAGTTCTCAGACTTTTGATTCTGTGACTGAATCATGCTGAATTAAGCAAAGGTGAAACAAATACCCCCTAAGAACTTCCTTTAGAGATCTGTGCCTTAGAGGTTGCAGCAGTCTACATGATGGCCAAGGTGGGGAATAACCTCTTTTGAGTGAAACTAATCCTGCCATGCTTCGGGAATAACTGCCAAATGTAGTCAGAAACAGTGATTGTATTATTCCAGGAAGATTAGAAAAGTCACAGTTGACCACGAAAAGGCACAACAGGATCCATAAATCAATGTGAATTGTGAGTCTTTTCTTCCATATGTGAACACAACTGCTTACAAACCTCATGGTTTATGAAAGCCATGTGAGCCCTAACAATTAGTGTTGGGAAGCCGAGTAACATTATCTTCTTGAGGCCATCCCTTTTTGCTTCTATTCACATCTTCAGAAGTCATAGGACACGACATCTGCCATCATTCCTATCTCTAAATTCCTACGTACCTGGTAGAAAGTAGTTGGGAATTTACGATTATACATATTTCTCTATGGGAACAACTTTAATAATGGTTTATTCTCATGAACGTCCTCATATATATGATTGAGTAGCTTAACGTGGCAGAGTTATATTGTAAAAGAAGAGAAATAGATGTAAAAGACTCCAGAGGAAAGCACAGCTTAGGAGTAGAGGTAGAGTTATTAGATGAAGCCTTCTGCTACTCACTTTCTACTTCTGCTAGAAGATCAGCCTCTGTAAGTAAAACGACAGTGATACTTAATGAAAGAAATTAAATTGTAAAGGAAGGAAGAAAAGATAAAGGAAGAAGATAAGATAAAAACATATACAAAGAAATATCAGAAACACAGGATGGCCAATTTCTGTGTTTTAAAACTTCTTTCTTTTCAGCTTTAATAGTCTTTTGTAATATGGCATAGTCCATCTTTTAAGATTTTTACTTAAACTAAATTCTCTCCCTTTTGCAGTGGTAAACATTAGGAGATATGTTATCAATATGTTGCCCAATACCACCTCTAAAACAAAAACATATAAAAATACATATTTTGTATAATTAACTGCAGTTGTACAAAATATTAGTTAATATATTATCCAATTACAGAGAAAGATAGATAATGTTTTCATGTTTATATTTTATTTTTTAACATTTATTTCTATTTCTTTTAATTATGTGTATGCATAGGCATGAAGGTTTGTGTATGCAACATGCAGGCTCCCTTAGAAGCTAAAGTTGTTGGATATCCCAGAGTGAAAGGTAGAAAGGGTTTGGAGCCCCTTGGTCGACGTGACGAAAAGAAAATTTGGGTTGTCTGAATGAACAGTATATTCTCTTAATCACTGCAGTAATCCCTCTAGCCTTATAGATGACATTTTAAAGATCTACATTGTTTCCCCATATTGCTGCTCAACGTGAGGCATTGTGCCAAGGGTTTATAAGACACACTATTGAATAAGATGATGGCATAATATACACAAAATGTGGAAAGTGAAGTAATATGTATTAGCCCATGTATTAATAAGCATTTAGGTTTGTGTATCTGTCTGCAAGATTTATTGATATATGCATAAAATAGTTGTCTATACTACTATGTGGTCTATTGTCTAATATGGGAACTTTGATATTTAAAGGACAGTTGACTTCACCTTCTTCACCTTTCAAAACTTGAATATTATTTTCTGTGAAGCAGTGTATATTAATGTGTTGACACAGAATTATTTATATTGAGATAAACTGTCCACTGAACTGATTGTGAAAAATGGATATCCCTGGCAGTTGCAGAGATGACTGATAGGTAAAGGGCCGTGGTACTCCTACAGATGACCTAGGTCAGGTCCTCATCCCCAAATCTATGACTACAGCTCTAGGTTATATGACATTGTGATCTGGACTTAGTGGGAAAATGTACTTGAAGTATATATGTACACACAGAGAGACACAGACACAGGTGCTTACACACAGACAAACACACACGCACATGACAGAGAGAACAGGGACAGAGCAAGACAGAGACAGAAACTGAGAGAGACACACAGAGGAGTGGCTAAAATGAAAAAAAAAAGAATTTTGTAGATATACAAACTTTTTAGTTTTCTCCTAGGATTACTGAGATATCTGTGTCAGTCTTCCAGAAGAAAAAATATTGAGAAATATGATTTGTCAGAAGCCTCATAGCATATTCTGAGATACAATGTTTGTTCAATCTGCTGGCCCAGCAACTCTCAGGGTTCTTAATACCTCAGACACATGAGAGCCATGAGAATACTGTATAATGATGGTGAAATTTGGCTTGTTACAATTAGTGAAACTCAGGCTCTTATTCTGCTCATGAAAAGGGAGAAAATGACTAACTAAAAAGGATACCACTGACCAGTGCTCAAGATGCACCCATGAAATGAACATCAAAACCAAAGAAAATGTCTGAAAGTGGCCAGTTTTCAATAACTTCTATTATGACTGTAAGAGAATTTTGAATTTGTTAGCTACAGAGATCCAGAGTCATAATTGACAAAAAAGTACATGTGCAAAGAATGTCAAATTTGATGACTATAAAAAGGTCACCTATAAAGCCATTGCTGTCAAGAAAATCTTAGAGACTGACATGGGTTACTAACTTCTTTTGTAAACATAGCTGCTGTTGAATTGAATACTATAAGAGCACTTGGTTTTATTTGGAGAGAAAAATAAGAGTTTTACTTTTTCTTGTTTCATCTACCATTTGTAATGATATATATTACTTTGTTTATGCATTCCATTAACTAAAAGATATTACTTGCAAAGGTTTCTAAGGTCATTCAGATTGGGCTATGCTGTGGGACAATAGTTTTACCCTGTTAAGATTTGTTTATTGTGCTTGCTTAATAAAATGCTGATTGGCCAGTAGCCAGGCAGGAAATATAGGCAGGGCAACCAGGCTGGAAGTAGAGGCAGAACAATGAGAACAGGAG
>JAQHUG010000184.1:2418641-2431599 GCA_028555095.1 Dicrostonyx torquatus
TTTTTCTTTGTTTAGAGTATTTCTTAAAATTTGTTTGAATAATAGTCAGGAAAAAAGCTAAACAAGGGTGATTTGATTCAGAGATTTTGTTTTGGGAAAGAAAGGGGGGAAGTCCTGAGGGACAATGGTTTTATCCTGTAGAGATTTGTTTCTTGTACTTGTTTAATAAAACACTGATTGTCCAGTAGCCAGGAAGGAAGTATAGGTGGGGCAACAAGTCAGGAAATAGAGGTGGGGCAGTGAGAACAGGAGAATTTGGGGAAGAGGAAAGGTCAATTTGCAGTTGTCATCCAGACACAGAAGAAGCAAAATGTGACTACTTCGCCACAAAAGATACCAAGCCATGTGGCTAACACAGACAAGAAGTATATGCTAATATAAATTATGAGAGTTAATAAGAAGCCTGAGCTAATAGGCCAATCAGTTTATAATTAATGTAGACCTCTGTGTGTTTCCTTGGGGCTAAACGGCTGTGGGACCAGGCAGAACAGAAACCTCAGTCAACAGTCCTGAAAGCCAGGTATTTCAGTTTTAAGTACATGCTGTTGGGGCGGAGCTATGTTTTGAAGCAAAGAAAATAATAAGCATATGCACTGATGAGGTATATAGTATGATTCCTTAAGGAATTCAGTTTGTCAGTTGTATAAAAAAACTGAGATTTTGCCATTTACTGTTGAAAATTCTACAACAAACTCTGGAAGGTAGACTCATGGACATTTGTTTGAGCAAGTTGTGTGTATGTGTGTTCATAAATAAAATAACAACTGGCTAAATCTTGCTGGTCACTTTTCATTCTCCTTTCAATTGACTTTCTGATTCTAGTTGACATAATGAGTAAGTCTTGGTATAAAAAATAATATTGCAGGTTTTCAAAGTCACCCTTTCGTTCTTTCCATTTTATTGACCACTATTCCTTAGTTTCTCTTGTGTCTTTTTCTCATTCTTAACTCAAATGACCTTTATCTGAATGCCTTTTCAATCCTATATCATTACCTGGCAAACAAGCATGTTCCGTTAACATTTCTAATGTGGAATTTTATCCTTCAATGCTTATATGTCCAATTGCCTACAATATTTCTTCATGCATCAAAAATTTCATACATAATTAAATTTTAAAAAGAAACAAAAACTTTTCTCAAAGAAACCACCATACTGATTTTCAAAGTGGCTGTATAAGCACATCCCTTATGTCATATCTTTTTCAACATAGATTGTCTTTAGTGTTTTGGATCTTAGCCATTCTGACAGGTGTAAGATGGTATCTCAGATCATTTTGATTTGCATTTCCATGATGACAAAGAATGTTGGAAATCAGTATGGAGGTTTCTCAGAAAATTGGGAATCAATTTACCTCAAGACCTAACATTACCACTCTTTGGCATATGCTTAAAGGAGGCTCAATCACACCACACGTATACTTGCTCAACTATGTTTAAACCAACATTGTTTGTAATAGCCAGAGCCTGGAAGCAACCTCAACCTAAGAATGGTTAAAGAAATTGTGGTGCATTTGCACAATAAAGTAAAAAAAAGTGACAGTCTTGAAATTTGCAGGAAAATGTATGGAACTAGAAAAAAAATCATCCCGAGTGAGGTAACCCAGACCCAGAAAGACAAACATGGTGTGTACTCACTCATAAGTGGAAAGTATATGTAAAGCAAAGTATACCAGGCTACAGTCCTTGCCCCCAGAGAAGCTAGGTCACAAGGAAAACCCTAAGCAGGACATATGGATCACTCTGGGAAGGGGAAATAGATGAGATCTCCAGGGTAAACTGGGAGTGAGGGGGCAGTAAAGCAGAGATAATGGGGGATGAGAACACAAGGGAACAGGATGGTCGAGATGGGGGTGGAATGAGAGAGCAATGAAAGAAATATAATGATAGAGGGTTAGAGAGTGTCTACAAATTAGCTCTTCTTTGAAGTTGTAGTAGAATTCTTCTCTGAAACCATCAGTCTCTGGGCTTTTTTTGGTTGGGAGGCTCTTCTACCTGCTTCTATTTCCTGGCAGGTTATATGTCTATTTAAATTTTTTATCTGGTGTGATTTAATATTGGTTTGTGGTACATATTCAGAAAATTGTCCATTTCTTTTACATAACCCAATTTTGTGGAGTGCAGTTTTCATAGTATAACCTAATGATTCTCTGAATTTCTTTAGTTTCTGTTGTTATGACCCCATTTTCATTTCTTATTTTGGTAATTTGGATGTTCTCTCTATGCCTTTTGATTAATTTGGATAAAGGTTTGTTTGTCTTGTTAATTTTCTCAAAGAACTAGCTTTTCCATTGATTATTTGTTCTGCTTTCTTTTAATTTTAGCCCTCAAATTGATTATTTTCTGTCATGTACTCCTCTTGGGTGGGTCTGCTTCTTTTTTTTTTTTCTAGAGTCTCCGGTAAGCTGTTAAGTTGATAGTATGAATTTTTTCTACTTTCCTCTTAGAACTGCTTTAATAGTGTCCCATAGGTTTGGGTATGTTGTGATGTTGTGCCTAAAGAAAAGTTGTTTTGAAAAAAAAAGAACAAAATAAAACAAAAAATCCACAACATTTTTACTCTAAATATTCCCTCTAAATTGTAGACTTTTTCACTCAAAGTGTTTGCTCATGCACACAACATACTTTCTTGCCTTTCTTTACAGCACTGTACCAGTTATCTTATGTCTCAGCAAATTCAATTGACCCTAACCTTCAGTGTCTTTTATATTTATTTACTCCCTCTACTTCTAAGACAATCACTCTTCTACAAAAATCATAATCATTACTCAAAACCATTTCAATGATCTTCTCTTTTGTTTCGTATATCTACTTTTGTACCTGTGTGGTATATTTTTCACCCATCATCTGGTGTGATGGCACTTAAGTAACATCTACCACTCACATGCTTAAAATTCATAGCATCTTTTTAAGAAGTGGTTTAAAGCTCTTGCATGTTCTTCACGGCCATGAATAATCTCTGTCCTTCCTACTGATTTGTAATGACTGGTAACATTTTACCTTTACTGACAATATTGTATTTGTAAGGAGTCCCTTCCTGTCTTACACCTGGGAAGATGTTCAGTGTTTGTATATAATGGCTCTTCTTAGTGGAAGTTCCCTATCTGAACATTTCTATCAAGTTTTCACAAAAGTGGTACCACCTCTGATTATAGAGAGAAGCTATCCACTTATTTCATACTTCCAGCTTTTGTATTATGCTTTATTGTTTTCTGGCATTACTGTTCTCTAGACTCTTGCAATTTTTACAAATGGTAAGTAGAGATATTGTTAACATGAGGACAAGTGTGTTGGATTCTCCTCACTCTCAAATCCGTGCCTACATAGGCTACATACTCAATAAGCTATTCTTCAGTGAGTATAATTATGTCTTACATACCCACTGCAGAAGCAATTCTCTCAATGAGTTAATCATGGCAAAAATACATCCTAAACAAAACAAAAGCCCTGAACTCAGTGGAAGTAAATTAGTCCCATGTTACTTACAATTGCCAATTTTAGGAAAACAATAATAAGAAGCAACAGATATCTCTAATATATTTTAAATGTTTATTAAATATATATTCTTGTCTCTTACAATATATCCTAATCAGTTTCCTTCCCTACTCTTTCCAGCTTCCCAGCTTCCTCACTCTGACATATCCACTTCCAAATTTAGAAAATACTGGAAATATTAAGTCTATGGTTAAATTTTCCTCTAATAAAGTCATTTAATCTACATTATCCATCTTCTCTTGACTGTGAATACAGAAATCTCTGCTCATAGTCATGACTCCAGGGCCTTAGGAAATTCCTAACATATTTGATCTTGATCTCCTGATCTGTCTGAAGTCAGCAAGGATAATTAAGAATTCAGAAAGAAGAGTTTCAGATGGCTTCAAGTGAAAACAGTTGGTAATGTGAGCTTACCATAATTATATTTGTTAATGTTTCAGGATATAATGCTTACAAATGAGGAACTGTACTCCAATTACCTTGGTGAGCTCCAAGGTCATTTTTAAATTCCCAGATGCAAATATCCAGATTCTCTCATGGCAATTAGGATAGGATAGACTTCAGTGGAACATCTTTATGCCAGCCCAGCAACATTACAAAAATGGTAACAGGTTTGCTTTAATGTAACTGAACTACGCATCTTTTTTGTCTAGTAGGAGACAGAGATGGGTTGGAACTTGATGTCATCAGGCACAATAGATCTGTTTTTAATTAGGAGTAGTTTACCAATTTTTAGGACATATTTATCTTGCAAGGAGGAAAATAATCCCCAGAAATACAAAAATTACAGTTATTAGCTTACTTTGCCAACCTCTTAAAATATGATTTTTCAGATACTGCAAAAAATTGTATCCTTGTGTTTTGGGCAAACAATGTCGATAAATTTGCTCTATGTTATTAAGGTTGTTGGGTCAGTCAAGATCCCATCTGAGAGGATATTAAAGGATGAAGAGGGAGGGCTTTCTAAATCATGTATGCTATAGAACTGAAAAGAAAATCCTTTGAAGAATAGGTCATTGGTTTTGATATTAGGGAATAAGGTATGAGATGCACTTTGAAGAACTGTAGCCCAACCAAGCAGTTCACACATAGTGGTTTTCATTAAAAAGTTGCCATTTATCTTATCATGGTGAGTTTATCTTACCATGGGCTGTCATTGAAAGGATAGGGAAATGCTGAGGCTGACTTCAGCACAGCAGATATCAAAAAAAGACAGATGGCAACTTCGTAATGACAGGCACTGTCCTCTGGGGTTCATTCCCATATCAAGACAGGAGCTCTGCCATCAATACCAACCTCTGGGATGGCGCTGAGAAGAGGGATTAATAGAGCCATTTTATATTAGTCTCAGAATCTGAAAATCTTAGGGACAGATCTGGTTTCCTTATAATGGTTCTTATACTAAGAAAAAAAGACTGACAGTAAAACAAATTTCTATTTTAGTGTTTAATCATAGATCTTTAAGTAATACATAGTTTTATAACATTTGTGGATTTTCTTCTTGAAGTTTTATAGTTAAAATCTAAGGATTCTTAGACATTAGTTCAGGAATGTCTGTTCTTCTGTTTTTTAATTTCCTGTCTACATGGAATAGAGAGAATCATCCTGACTTCTTGGGGGTTATTAAGGATAAGGTGGGGGAATAAATGTATTTTTAGAGTTTGTTATTGTGTTGGTTCTGAGAGTGCCCTGTATTTGATCTCATTTGTATTAACTCTCAAAATTGAGAATTCATCTCTACTTGTGTTACCACACAAATGGAGACAGGTGTTTTATGTGTTCACTATGACTTAAAAATTCAAATTCTTTATGCAATGTTTGCACATTCCTCAGTCATCCATAACCTGAGGTGGAAGATGATGACTTGAGGAACTTTCTGTTTCCCTGCTCTACAGTTTTAATATTTTTTATATCAAAAATAATAAATGAACTTGTAACATTTTAACTATATATTTGTCTTTTCTAGACTCTTATATTGTACAACATGATAAACAAGTAAGTCATCTCAAAAATTTGTCACATCTGTATATTGTACCTAAGTTCCCTATAAATTTATTTTATCATTGTGCAGTTTCCCTATATCTTGGACTGGAAAACTTGAGATGCAATCCAGATGGGGGATTACTGAATACAGGTATACTGACTTGAATAATATTTGTACCACATTCCTTCATTTCAATTAATTGCATAAACTGACCTAGTATATAATAAAATGATGACTCATAGTAACATTCGTATGCTTCATGCATCTTGAAACTAAGGTGAAAATAACCAATAATATATGGCAGGTAGCTTTTTATTTATTTTTCAACATTAAAAGTAAGTACTACTGAAAGTGTTTAAAACCCAAAGTCATTTACCAATACATGACTGTAATCTCTTTCAGTGATTTGCTCAGTTTTCTTAAACCTTAATTTCTCCATTTATCAGATGCTTAAAACTCTGAAGAAGTTAAGCAATTGTCCATTAGATGCTGGGGAATCTCTCATCTTTTAAAGGAGGTTTCCTTGATGCAGCTGCTTTCTCAAGAGCTGAGAGGTTTGTTGCATTTAGAGATGGGTCTTGCCGTCTGCAGCAATGGGCTCCTAAGCTCCAGGAAACTCTGTTTAGATAGGAAGGTTTTAGCAGAGCTGTCTGCTTCAAACCCTCACTCTTGTCTAAGTACCTGCTGCTGCTGAGCACTGCTTCCCGATGCTTTAAGTGGAGTCATTAAGAGAAAAACAAGTTTTATGAAATTGACAGAGGACAGAAACTTCTGTCTTCATCGGGTCATTTCTGCCTCATGTTTCACAAGTCCACCTCCATACTCCTGATCGTTCAGAGCAAGTCAGATCACTCAAATGTTAAAAAGCCCTGAGATATCAAGAAGTCTTCTTTTGTCCCTAGAAGTTGGGGAAAAACATAAGCAAAACCTGGAAAGTCATAGTCTTCCATACATGTATAATTTATATAATATAATACATACACTTCTATAATGAAGAAGATGGGAGTATTTGGGAAAAATGCTTCAGATGTAAGGAATTTTTTTTAGATTCTAAGACATCCCTGAGCTCAGTGCATAGACTGTTGTGAGTTGTGACTTTGGAGTTTCCATTAATGAAACAGTCATATAAGACACTAGCCTTACTCAGGACACCAAAGAGTAGGAAAATGGAATACAGTGGTAAGTAAATCATTTAAAGATTTAGCAATATTAAGATGCACTTGTGTCCAGTCAGTTCCACTAGTATTTTCCCTTGTAGTTCAAGAAAAAGAGCTATGTTCTCCCAAGGAATCAAAGAACAAGCTGAAATGGTATCTGTTCTTGGTTTTCTGAGTTATTTTTTCATATTTTTTAGTGAAAACGTTTAAACCAACCCCAGTTCCCCTCCCTCTCCTTTTCACCCCACCTTTCATTCTCCTCATCCCCATCCACTTCTCAGAGTGGGTAAGGCCTTCTTTGGGTACTCAAGAAGGTCTGGCATACAAACGAGGTATTACTTAGCCTCTACCACAGTATCAAGGTTAAGCAAGCTATTCCACTATAGGGAATGAGCTCCAAAAAGCCAATTCATGCACCTGGGATATGTCCTGGTACCACTGCCAGTGCCCAATCCTCTAACAGATCAAGCTATCTAACTGTCACCCACATTCAGAGGGTCTAGTTTGGTACCATGCAAGTTCCCTGGCTGTCAATCCATAGCCCATGGGACCTAAGTTGCTCAGATTAGCTGTCTCTGTGGTTCCTCCATCATGATCTTGACCAACCTCCGTGCCTTGTTCATATGACACTTCTACCCTTACTTCAACTGAACTCCAGAGGCTCAGGGAGTGCTTAGCTGTGGGTCACTGCATCTGCTTCCATCAGTTACTGAATGTAGATTCGATGATGATCTGGGGGGATCTCTCCCTTTATGACCCAGGCTGTCTTCCTGCACATCTGTTTTAGTTTTCTTTATTTCAATTGTATATTCAATTGTACCCTCCACTTTCAATAGCCTCAGGGTACAAGTACCAATAAAATTCCCATTGATTAAAGTATTAAAATACATGAAAAGCAACAATAGCCAGAAGCAATGATGATTAAACACATAAGTATCAAACAAAACAAAATTGTGTTTTAAAAAAAAAGAAACAGGCTCCTCAAATAAGCCCTGCAAAATGGAGGCAGAGCACCATAGAATACTGGCAAAATTAGATGAATTATAACAAATACAGTTGCAAAATGTAGAAAAACTTAACATTATTTTTTCACTTAAATTCTGAAAAGTCTCAAAATAAATTATTGCATTTGTAGTCTTTCTTTAGCCATCATATTAATACAGCTTTCCATTAGAGATAGAAAATGTGTCATGTGAATATGTCATAAGAAAGAATAAAATAAGAAATGCCATAAGAAAGAATAAAATTACATAGGAAGTAGATCAACAAAAATATGGTCAATTTCTAACCTCACTGTTTATTCCTATATTTTATGAAGCTTATTGGTTCTCATACTTAATGTCTTATAATGCAGTAGGTACTTTTAGAGAAATATCCTTATTTATAGATGTCAGATATTATTTATAGAATATTTTATACACATTTGTTAGTATATGTAGCCAGTGGCAGTTGGAGGTAAAATATTTCTCTTCTCCAACATATTCTGGACTTTGCCTGGCATATCTCTGAAGCCCTGATGGAAACAATCATGCCTGAACTGTACCAATCTGTGTTAATTCTCAAAGGCTGTGGATATATGCCTACCTAGACACTGCTCTGCCTAGATGTGTAAACATGACTCTACCAATCAAGCAGAACACCAGCTTTAGTTTTTTTGAGCTTCCATTTCTAGTTTAAACTTTAGACAATTTTTCCATAATCTATGCAAATACTAAGAAGATTTTGAAATGTGTACAATCTTAGCCCCTGCTTGTCTACACATCCTGGATGCCATTGAGATTTTTTTTCAGAATGAGTGAACATCATCAGTTTTTACCTTGATTAAGCAACACTAAGATTGTATTTATGTAAAATATGATCATATAGTCAAGACTAATGATGACAGCAGAAATGCATCATTTACATTTCAGTTGGATGATGTAGGTTTCTTTGTTGGAACTGATGAGATGTTCATCATGGCTTAGCCAACTATAAAAATGCACATGAGTAGGAAGTCGTAAGAAGAGCTTACATGCTGAAGACACTACAACCTCACATTATCTGTGCCAGTACTTACCTCCTTGGATTTTAAGAATCAATGTCTTATATAATTTTACAATATGGATAGACCTGTTAACAAATAAATTATATATGTTCTCATTTCTCTGAAGTTTTTCATAAAAGGTACATCTTTCTGCCAACATAATCTCTTAAAGCAGATATATATGGAGATATGACTATCAATGTGGTAAAGACAAACCCTACATAGTTTTAAAGCTACGCTTGCATAAAGATAAAGGGGCACATTCAGATAAGTGGTATCTGTCAAGTCTACTAAGCACACAATTAAACCTCTTCCTAGAAGAACACATTAAATTTTGATTTCTTATGTAAGTTTGGGATTTTGGCTTATAGTTACTTGGACTATAATCTAAAAATATCACTAAATATTTAGTTTAAGAGAAAAGCATTATACAATGCTTTTTAATAAAACTTAATAGTTTAGAATGGATATTAGACAGTAGAAAAAGACAAACAGCTAGTATGGGTAGAAAACAACAATAAATTTAAATAAAAATTATATAAGGAGATGACAATCATAAAATTCAAACATAGAAAATTAGTGGGTAGAAACTGATTTTGGATTAGTAAAAAAGCTTTAGTGAGGGTAGAGCAGTCAGGAAAAACTTATATGAAGATGAGAGGAAGTGATAGGATATCTGTGAGAATACGCTGTGTAGATAATAATAGTCACTCTGCTCAGTACTCTGATGGTCTCCCGGACACCTTAAACAGGAGCAGGGCCAAGGAAGCTGACTAAAGAGGTCAGTTCACAGCCTCATATCAACTCCTAAAGCCAACTGCATAGAAGAAATTCCATCCCATCATTGAATTTCATGTTTGCATCATTCATCTGTATCACATATCACAATTTTTATTTTACTTGCACACAATGAGATATGTTTCAAACTTTATTTCTACTTTGTAAACCATTAGGGACCTAGCTGAAGTCAGAGAGGTTTATTGAGTTGGAGTTTACTTCTTAGTTCAAAACCTTGCATGTCTCTTATTCAGAAGATTAAACTAAAACTCAGAGGATTCCTGACAGTGCTCTGCTTTTGTGAAATGTCAGCCCACAGACACAGCACATGTACTACCTAATTTATTCTTGAAAAGAGAAGACACGTCATATAGAATATAAATTAAAAACTTAAGGAAAGCATAGACCCGCCTCTAATAAAATAATATATATTTTTTAGAAAAGATATCATTGGATGATTTGCTTCTCATTTTAGAAACCATGAGCCAGAGGGACCTAGTAATAAAGCTTGAGGGTTTGGTTAGGACAGCTCAGGTAGGCACTTCAGAGGCGGAAAAAAAAATGATCCAAGTTCTCCAGTGAGAAACTTACTGAGAAGTGATCATCAAGAGTGATGAAACAAAATGAGCTCTGTACAACACAATCTCTGTATCTAAATGTGAATAAACTGAAAAGCAATGCACCTCAAAAGGCAGTTCCTGATTATACCTTATTGATATCCTTAAGAAAGCTGATCATTAGCAACCAATCACTCACAATTACATTGATAGAAGCAATTATGTCTGTGCTTCCTCACTGTCCTATGCAGTGACAAATATTACGTGAATACATGTATCTGCAGCAGTACTAGCCTTCAATATCAACTTTTTGCAGACATGAACACATATCATACCACACAAGTACTTTCTGTATTTGGATAAATAGAAATAATCTTACCACTTCTATTCTCTCAGTATAATATGAAACGGTGTTGGATAGTTTTGAGTTAAAAATATATATTTTGGCACATCATAAAATTTATTACACATGTTTTCATAAATGCGATGATTTTTTTCCCTCTAAATCAATTAAATTTGAGTATTAGTATATACCTGCAGGAATGTGTGATCTCTGAGGATTTTTGGAAACTCTATAATGAATATATTGTTTATGCAGCAATGATCTCTTGCTCTTTTGTGAATTTGAAGTTTTATTCCATTAGGCAATGATCTAAGAAAGGGGGAAGGGGCTCAGCACAATGAAATATGCTGTACTGAACATTCCAAGAAACTCTGGAGAAGATTATATACTCCTGACAGCCCAAATGTGATAAGTATATCAAGATTTACTGTCCCTTTATTAGTTTCTCTTACAAGAGAACACCACAGCTGCCAAGACTGAATCATTACCCTCATTTTTCCTGATATAATCAGTATGAATATGGTGACTGCTTGGATATTGCCTCCATGTGAGCTTTTCTAACTGAATAAGGTGAGATCAACCTTATTGTGTAGCTCACTGATTAGAGCTCTGATTAATGCTGCTGCTTTTATTTTCATTTCCCAGGCTGAGATAATGCATATGCTCTCGAGTTACGGGGCCTGGCACTTGTCTCTGCATCAGAACCTCTCTAATATATTTGCAGTGAGTTGTGCAAAACCAGAGCCTTTTTGCAAAGTTTAATTACTGCGGGAGTCTGCCTTTCCATCTCCTTTCTTTGTTACAACTTTATATGAAAACAAAAATGCCCTGAAGATATGTAGTTTGTTTATTTCATTATCTTGTACAATGTCCAGCCTGAAAGAGCAACTGGGCCAGCATCTCCAACTTGCAGACAGTTACATTTCCAGAATTACTTTAAAGAGAGAAGGCAGAAAAGCGTTGAAATTCTTTAGCCCCCTAAACCATTCTCACAGAAAATCTTTACTGTTACCTGAGAGATGTTACCACTAAGTATAAAGAAAACTGAACTAAGTGCATGAAGGATGTTTTAATCCTGTTGACCCATTCTCTAAGGAAAAGGAGACAGAACCCTGTAAATCAAGTAAGGAGAAAATGCACCTTTCTGCTCTGGAAGCCCAAGCAAGGGAAAAAGCAGCAGAGAACACGCCTGTCTCAAGGCCACAATGGGGATGTTGCCTTTAACAATGGACAGAATACTGCCATCTCACCTAACTGCAACATGGCTCTACTCTTGCACATGTGGTAAGACTGCATTTAGTGGGGAAAACAGGAAATGGATCACAAAATGCCGATTGAAATCTTGGAAACTGTGCCATGAAGGGTAGAGATAGATTCTATAGAAATCTGCTAAGAAGTGCTTCTACCTTAAGCCTCTTTTAAAAAAAGGTTTTAATCAAGAAATTTTTAAATATACTCTTTTCTCATTTTACGTAGCTATCCCTGTTCCCACTCTGTCCCATTCTTCCTCTCCACCCTTTCTCCTACGCCCATCCACTCCTCAGGAAAGGTAAAGCTTCCCATGGGGAGTCAAAAAAGCCTGACACTTTACTTCAAGGCAAACCCACAGTTTTCCCCCTATATCTAGGCTGAGGAAAGTATTCCTCCAAAGAAAATGTGCTGTCAGATATCAGTTCAAGTAGTAGGGATAAATCCTGGCCCCACTGACAGTAGCCCCTCAGAGTGCCCAAGCTTCAGTACTGTTCCCCACATTCAATGGGCCTAGATTTGTAATATGCAGATTCCCTTATTATCAGGCTAGAGTAAGTGAGCTCTCACTAGCTGTTTCTGTGTGTACCACCATCATGATCTTTATCTCTTTGCTCATGTATCACTCCTCCATCTTTTGGACTGGTCCCTGGAAGCTCAGCACAGTACTTTGCTATAGATCTCTGCATGTGCTTCCAGCAGTTGCTGGATGAAGGTTCTATGGTAATTTTACAGTAGTCATCAATCTGATTACAGGGGAAGGCCAGTTTAGGCACCCTTGCCACTGTCGCTTTGAGTCTTAGCTGGGGTCATGCTTGTAGATTCCTGAGAATTTCCCTAGTGCCATAGTTCTTGCTAGCCCTTTGATGGTTCTCTGGATCAAGATATGTCTTTCCTCTCTATCGCTCAGTCCTTCCCCCTTCTTGGACATACCATTCCCTTATGTTCTCCTATTCTGTCTCCTTCTTTCCTCTCCCTCTCCTTCCACCCTCCCTTCTCCTACTTTCATACTCACAATCTTTTCAGGAGATTGTGTCTGCTTACCCTTCACAGTGGGATCCATGTATATCCCTCTTAGGTTTCTCCTTGTTACCTAGCTCCTCTGGGGTCATGGACTATAGACTAGTTATCTTTTGCTTTATGTCTAATATCCACTTATGAGTAAGTACATACCGTGTTTATCTATCTGGGTCTGGGTTATCTCACTCAGGATGGTTTCTTTTAGTTCAATCCATCTACATGCAAATTTCAAGATGTTATTGCTTTTTACTGCTGAGTAGTATTCCATTATGTAAATATATCATATTTTTTTAATCCATTCTTCTTTGAAGGGCATCTAGGGTGTTTCCAGGTTCTGAGCTATTATCAATAATGCTCC